>LR751939.1:0-40929 GCA_902729485.2 Mus minutoides | reverse complement strand
CCCCCTACCCCATTGTTATAAAAGCTCCTGATTTTCGAGCCACGAGGTCGACCCCCCTGTCCCCTGCGTGGGATACGGGTCGTCCCGGAGCTCCGATTAAAAATCCTCATGCTTTTTGCATCAAGATAGGTCTCGTGATTCGTGGGGTGCACGAACAACCCGTGTCTGAAATAGGGGTATTTCTGGTTGGATCTTACAACAGGAATGGGGGTGAGGGTTCCACTGACACAGTACCTGTCTTGTAAGCATGGAGGACATGAGCTCAATCTCAAGAACCAATACAACCTCTAGGTACAACAATGTGAATCTGTAACCTCTGCACTGGGGAGGCAAAGACAGGAAGCCCCCAAGGCCTGTTGTTGTGATAGTGGGATCTATATAAAAAACAAAATGCAAACAAAATCCATGGAGGCTAAGGAAGACACAGACATCAGCATCTGGTCTCCACATGCCTTGCATGCGTAAGTATCTCTCTCTCCTGAGTAAAAATCCAGAACAATTCTAGGACTTTTGTTGATTACATTGATGTATGGATGTGGATTTGAAAAACAACCACCATGATTTCCCAGCCATTTCTGAGCACTGGTGTGTGTGTGTGTGTCTATGTGTATGATTTGTCATATATATATATATATATGTGTGTGTGTGTGTGTGTGTGTGTGTGTGTGTGTGTGTGTGTGTGTGTGATTTGCTGAACTATTGGGTGATCTAGTGTTGACCCATCCTCCCCCTAAGATTCAGTTAGCTAGAGTGTAAATATCAAGTATTGGAAGAGGTAATGACCAAATGTCTGTGAGAACCCATTAGGCTGAGGTATCAGATAGTGTGGAGACCATGATACATTTCCACAGCACACCCCTTTAAGAGGAAGAGCGCTGATCCATTGCTGCCAAGAATGAATGGAAGCCAGAGAGTGCCAGATCTGACTGTGTCAGAGAATCATTCAAATTTACTCAAACATCCCCACATTTTGGTGGGTAACGTAATTATGTTCACAGTGTTTCTGGGCCAATAAGTCTCAAGCTGGATCTGAACCCAGGTTGCTGGGCTGTGGTTCATAACTGCATCCATGCGTGTGCTAATAAATGGCTTCTGAGATTTTGCCTAGACATCAATTCAGATTAAACTCACCATCAGTTGACAGGACAGGCTCCCAGTGATATAAGAACAGAGGGGATATCTCCAAGGTCTTCCCATTTAGAATGTGAGATATGGTAATTTAAGATGTAAAGAGTGCTGTGGTGTCTCGCTTCAACTTCTCTTAACTAAGCAGTAAAAGCTCTGCAGTAAACTACATGACACAGGCCAAACTCCACCACAAGAGCTGAACCTCAATGAGTTACACACCAAGCACTACCCCAGGAAATGCAAGCCAATAATGTACTGTTCTGTGGACTGCATTCCAAGCAGGACATGATTAATCATCCTTAAAAACTTAAATCGTTCTTCATCATTTACTCTGATGAATTTTGTCTTACTTAGGGCTATTATTGCTCTGATGACACACCATGACCAAAAGCAACTTAGGGAAGAAAGGGCTTGTTTGGCTTAGATATGTCTAATGACTATTCATTGAGGGAAGCCAAGGCAGGAACTCAATCTGGAAGAGAAGCTGGAGGCAGAGCTGATGCAGAGGCCATTGAGGGGCACTGCTTATTGGCTTACAACTTATGACTAATTCCGCCTGTTTTCTTATAGAACCCAGGAACACCAGCCCAGGGATGGCACAACTCACTATAGGCTGGGCCCTTCCCCAGTGATCACTAATTTTTTAAAAAAATGCCTACACTTCTATTTTATGGAGGCATCTTCTCAACTGAAGCTCCCTCCTCCCTGATGACTTTTAGCATTTGTCAAGCTGACATAAAACTAGCCAACACACTTTTCAATTGGTGTCTCTTAGTACTGATATTAACAGTAGTACAAATTCTATAACAACTCTAGTTCTAGATCTAGTTAACTACCTTTCTAACATTCTTGGGGGTGTTCGTGAGAGGTTAGAGATAAGGTTTCTCTGTGTATCCCTGGCTGTCCTGAAACTCTGCAGACCAGGGTGGCCCTGAACTCAGAGATGCATCTCTCTCTGCCTCCTGAATGCTGGCATTAAAGCCAGCTAATCACCCTATAGCTCTATGCTAACTTTTATGGAGACAGGCTCTCATTACAGAATCTAACCTAATCTCAAAGGAATGATCCTTCTGATTATTGGGATTAAAATGATTTTATCTATGGCTAATCTCTTTTCCCTTCCCTCTCTCTCCTCTCTCCTTTTCTCTCAGTCTCTTTTCTCACTCAAATATTTTTAACATCACAAAACTGTTTTTCATCTCACTTACAGAGTCATTTTCTAACAATTACACACCATTTTAATTGCAAATGCAGTGCCTCCAAATAGCTAAGTAAATTAGCATAAACACAGAACCAAAAGCTGTCAGGGTAGTCTTAAATTAAGCAGGCAGCAAGAGGAGATTGTAGTTAGAAAAGAAGGTTAACCACAGACAACACACACAAGTGCTATAGAAGGTCTGGCCTTGGCAGATTATAGCTGCACACACTTCACTCTTAGCAAAGAGCCCTTCAGAAACCCAACACACTCAATACACACCTGCAGGAAACCAGTAAAGCAAGTACTTTTTAATCAACAAAACCAATTCACCAGCCCACCACGCATTCAGCTAAATGCCTCCTCTGGTTAATGTGGCTAAGGAGCTGATTTCATCACACCTCCATTCAGTTAAAATATCTCTGCACTGTAATAAATGGTTTGCCCTGGCATTCCTCCCCACCACCTGCCCTGCCCCATACACACATGTTGTGTACATGTGTGCATACATGTATGTCTTTCCATCTTGTTTGAGACAGGGTCTCTTTCCTTCAGCATCATCTGGCTAGTTGGCCTTCTGGGGATCCCCTTGTCTCTACCCCCACCCCTGTGGGGCATTGCGCTATTCACAGACAGGCTGGTCTCCAGTCGAGCTGAGGTGTGGAACCTCGGGAACCATTGGTGATAATTCACCTACATGGGACAGAAGGAGTTCCCTCATGTTTCCTGGACTCAAGGCTCCTGTCGAAGCTACCACCACCACAACCCCCACAAAAGAAGCGTGTGGCTAACAGTCACATGTCCCAAGCTTCTGACCTTCAGGTTAGACTCCTCCCAGTTACCTAGCAACAATAAGATAACAGCTCACCATAAGAGGGGCTGTTTGGCCCCACCTCACTCCCTTCTTTCCATCTCTCTCTTTCTCTCCACTTACTCTCTCCTCTCCTCACTCTCTTACTCTCCTCTCACTCTCTTACTCTCTCTCCCTGTTGCTCTATCCTTTCTTCTCTCTCTTTCCCCACTTCTCTCCTTTTGGCCATAGCCAGTCTCTTTCTCTATTACCTTCTCTCTTTAACCCCTGTCTTTCTACAATAAAGCTCTAAACTATAGACTGTCTCTGTTCATCATGGCTTGCTGTGCTTGGATGATGGGATAGGCTTTCTCCTAATGAGACATGTCTAATCTCCCGATGGAAGAACTTCCTGTGCTCCAGCCAAAGACCAGACTAAGGACTCTCGCCTGTGTGGGACCCTCTCTTCCTCTGCCGTCTCTCCTGTAAGTCCAGGGCTAAGGGTATCACCCTAGGGCCCCTGGTATTGGGGGCTGCCCCTTGTTCCCCCCCCTGCATCGAGTGGGGTCAGTGTCTTAGGTGCCCACCCTGGGCCTAGTGGAAAGTGCCTGGCAGCCCTCCTGTGTCTGCCTGACCTGAGCAGAGGAGCTCTGGCTGGACTTGGGCTCTCTCCCTCTCCCCTCTTGCCCTACCGGGATAGTTCCCAACACACCCCACCCCCATAGAGCTTTTACCTAGGTTTTGAGGATTCAAACTCAAGTCAACAAGTTTGCATGGCAAGTGCTTTTACTTACTAAGTTGTTTCCCCAACCCTGAAGGAAATCATTATAAAATCTTGTTTTTATAGTATTTCTAATTTGTTTTGTTCATGCAAATACTTTCCCCATGAAGCTTTAAATTGCACCTTCCATCCTGAATTTCCCACATTGGACCTTTCAGGCTGAGGAGAGCATGAACTTGTCATAGTTTCTAGCTAGCTATTTGGACAGTGAGTTGAGCTGTGGCCCCTATTTATTAACTAGTCCAAAATCAACTCAATACACCACTTAGATGGCTGCCAGGAGGCTGATCTGGGAATTTACTACTGCTTTTCCATACCAAGCAGCCTAAGGGATTGACTGCTTATGAGTTAGCTGACAGGTAGAGGGAAAAGACACTTCCAATCTCTTATACTCCCTGTTCCCCAAGCTTCTACTGAATTACACATGCTTGGCCACTCAGAAGATCCCTCCTGGGGGCGGGATGCTTACTGCATGAACTGAATCCAAATCTTACAAATATTTTTCAGGGTGTGTTCTAAGTCTCTTGAAAGACATTCCTCTAACGTGGCTTTTCAACCCATGAGAAATTGCTCACAGGCAAAAAAAAAAAAAAAAAAAAAAAAAAAAAAACCCTGGAGCTACAAAACAGCTCTCATGGCTGATTGAGAAGCCAGCAAGAACAGAAAGCTTTTGAAGATGCAGCGGGTCTTGGCAGACAAGTCTTTGTATATAATACCATGGAACTGTGCTAAACAGTTTCCAAGTTGAGAAGGATCCAAATATATCATCTATAAAGATTCCTTATTTTAGTTTGCTTTGTTTATCTTGGACTTTGGTTCTGAAACATTGTCTCCATTCTTGACACATGAAGATGCCATGGCCACTTCGGTGCCTCTGCATGTTGTATAAAACACCTTAAAAGCAAGGAAGGACAAGGAGATTACTTAATAAGACACATACACTGTACAAACAAAACTTAAATTATATAAAAATCTACCCCACCCAGGATCCCTTTCTTCTCCCACTAGCTGCCCAAAGCAATGCCAAAGGTCCTTCTCTCTAGGACCAACACAGTGTATGAAAAAGCCTAGTATCCCTAGCCTTGCAGATACATTAATAATCTGCAGCCTATTAGTGGTTCTGCAAGTGTGGGGAAGCAGTTTCCCTGGAAGCATGATTACTGTTGGCTGGATAAAAAAACCTGAGATCCTGGGACTTAGTCTTTCAGATGACCTAACTGGATCCCACTGTATCCACCAAGGAGGCAGCACTGTCTAATCAGAAGCTCCAAAGTCATTGGTTAGAGATACTGGGGAGGGTATCAGAAGAAAAAGTATACAATGAGCCAACAGCCTAGATTGATATAAATTATTTCTCAGTAAATAATTTGGGGCAACTTGCTTCTGCTTTACACTGCATTCTGGAATTATTTTCATAGCATACTATTAAAAACTGATATAATAGTTATTTTAAAAGATGTCTATTCAATCACCTCTTATATGCTTTCCATTAATTTAATAACAACTTAATGAGCTATTATGTAAATCTAAGGAGTAGTTAGCCTTAAGGAAGCCAATACTGTGCTCATTCACAGGAAAGAGAAAAAGCAATGGAAACAAAAGGTCCCATCATCGACAAGAACTTTATAGTTTTATTGAAGTGTTGCAAAAACTTTCCAAAAAGCATCTATAGCAACTTATGTTAAGAAGCCAAAGTTGAAGAGTAAGGAGCATATACTCAAATTCTTTAAGGGAAAAATCCACTTATTTTATACTTGTTATACATAAATTTCCCCCTGCGACCTAAGTTCAAAATTTGTAGACATTGCTCATTCTCTGATACATTAATACATATACTAAATATAAATAAATTAATCAAGAATGCTTAGAAATCCAAGTTAACATGATGCTGTGCCAAAAAACAAAACTAAACCAAAAACCAAAACAACCCCCAAGAAAGCATAGTGCTACCAGCCCTCACTATATTTAACTGGAGCCTGTCCTTCCTGTGATCCTGGTTATGTCAGAACTCCTCAGAGTTCAGCTGTCTCTGGGATCCTGAGATCCCAGGTGTGTCAGAGCTCTTGGGAGTGAAGCTGTCTCTGGACCCCTGAGATCCTGTTGTGACCAAGCTTCTGGTATCCTGTGGTGCTGGGCATGTTAGAGTACCTGGGAATGGAGCTTCCTCTGGGTGTTGTGGGCTGGCTGCAGAGTTCATGCCCAAAGTTCGAAAAGTATCTTCTTAAAACAGTTTCAGCCACACTAAAGTTCTCAGACCTCATCAGAAACTTTAATCTCAGCTTGAAGGAGGCAGAGACAGGTGAATGTCTGTAAGATTGAGGCCAGCCTGATCTACATAACAAATTCCAGGCCATCCAGAGGTATACAGTTGAAGAACTGGGCCTTAGCCCAGGCCTGGGAATGTGACCTTTGTAACTCAATGCTCCAAGGCATGCTAACAGATAGTGACATTCCACCACCCATCTGCTTCCTGGGTACAGGAGGTGTTAATGAAGAACTGGGCCATCCATCCTGGTGTCCCCTTGTCTCTTGGAGTTAGCTATTACCTGGGGCTGTACATGCCTCTTGCTGATGTTTGAACTAGCCAATTATGTGAAACCCTGCAAAGTTCCCCAGCCCCCTGCCCCAATTACTATATAAACTCCTAGTTTCTGAGCCTGGGGGTCGACTCCTCTGCCTTCTGCATGGGGTACGTGTCGGCCTGGAGCTCCGTGAATAAACTACCTCCCTTGTGTGAATTGCATCATTCGTGATTCCTTGGATGCGTGAACTCCTGAGACTCGAGTGGTGTCTCCTTCAGGGACCTTACATTTGTGGGGGCTCATCCGGGATCACATGACACCCAGGAACCCTGAAGACCCCCTTTGAGATGAGGTTCTGTGTCCTGTGTTTCCTATGATCTCTGTTCTGTCTATATGTGCGGATTTGTGTTTCTGGTGAAGGGAGAGGAATGGAACTTCTCTTGGAGGAGGTTCGGTCACCCCGCTACCCGCCAGGAACTTATAAGTTTCTCTGGGTAGATTGTGGGGTTGAGACGACCTCCTAGCGCCGTGCACCCACTAGAATACACATGATATGCACTCACTGACAAATGGATATTATCCCATAAACTTATACCAAGATACCAAGATATAATTATACCAAGATACAATTTGCAAAACTCATGAAACTCAAGATGAAGGAAGTCCAAAGTGTGGACACTTTGTTGCTTCTTAAATTGGGGAACAAAACACCCATAGAAGGATTTACAGAGACAATGTTTGGAACAGAGCCTGAAGGAATGACCATCCAGAGACTGTCCCACTTCGGGATCCATCCAATAAACAACCACTAAACCCAGACACTAGGCAGATGCCAACAAAAGCCTGCTTACAGGAGCTTTCTTCTGTGAGGCTCTGCCACTGCCTGGCAAATCCAGATTTTGATTCTCACATTCATCCATTGAACAGAGCTCAAGGTCCCCAATGAAAAAGCTAGAGTAAGTACCCAGGTTGCTGAAGGGGTTAAAGCCCCATAGGAGGAACATCAATATGAACTAACCAGTACCCCCATAGCTCCTTGGAACTGTACCACCATTCCAAGAAAACACATGGTAGAACTTGTTGCTCTAGCTATATATGTAGCAGAGGATGGCCTAGTTAGTTATCAATGGGAGGACAGGCCCTTGGACCTGTGAAGGCTCTATGCTGCAGTATAAGGGAATGCCAGGACCAGGAATGGGAGTGGATGGATTGGGGAGCAGGGGAAGTTGGAGGGGGTAAGGGATTTTCAGAGGGGAAATAAGCAAAGGGTATAACATTTGAAATGTAAATAAAGAGAATATCTTTTAAAAAGGGATATATGAAATTGTAATCAGCATTGAAAATAAAATTACTTGTATACTAGTAAGTGAAAAAAAAAGTATATGCGATCCCCTTGTTTTTTCTGCTTTTTAAATTGAAAACTCCAACACATGGAGACATCTGATTAACTCTCTGGTGACTCTTTGGGACTTTTTCTACATCCTAGAGAAAGCAAGAAAGTAAACTTTCAACAAACCTAAAAGAAGATAGCCACATGAAATGAATCCCAACTCGAACAACAAAAAAAAAAAACAGAAAGTAACAATTACTTTTCCTTAATATCTCTTAATATCAAAGGACTCGATTCTCCAATAAAAAGACATAGACTAACAGATTGGATACATATACAGAACCCAACATTTTGCTGCATACCAGAAACCTACCTCAGGGACAATGACAGACCCTAACTCAGAGTAACAGGCTGAAAAACAATTTCCCAAGCAAATGGTCCCAAGAAACAAGCTGGAGTAGCTATTCTGATACAGAATAAAACTGACTTTCAACCTAAAGTTATCAAAAAAGACAAGGAGGGACACTTCATACTAATCAAAGGTAGAATCTACGAAGATGAACTCTCAATTCTGAGCATCTATGCTCCAAATGCAAGGGCATCCACATTCATTAAAGAAACTTTAGTAAAACACAAAGCACACATTGCACCACACACAATAAGAGTGGGAGACTTCAACACCCATCTCTCATCAATGGAAAGATATTGGAAACAGAAACTAAACAGAGACACATTGAAACTAGCAAAAGTTATGAAATAACATTTGAAATATTTGAAATGTAAATAAAGAAAATATCTAATAAAAAATAAAAAGGAAGCAAATGGGATATAAAGTGAATTAGTAAATAATAATAATAATAATAATAATAATAATAATAATAATAATAATAATAATACATATTAGGGCATCCAATGGATACCAATTGCTTTTTCCTTAGGTAATCACTAGTCTCAAGGAGAACCCAGTCTTGATCCCACTAATCCAGTCCACAGAGATATTGGTGCATTGAGCAGGATTCTGAATGTCCTTTGTTCTAAGACAATGTGATCTATATATGAGAAATGTGGAAATGAAGACTGGGATGAAACGTCTATAGTGTCACATTTAAAGGACAGACTTCCTACAGAACTCAGAAGGAATTCTAGAGTGAGTGATGATATATTACAAAGAGTATCTGCTCTCTTACTCTCTATTTAGACATTTCCGTCTCTGTCTCTGTCTCTCTGTCTCTTTCTCTCTCTCTACATTGTGTGTGTAAGATAGAGATAGAAATTAAAGTATCTAAAATTCTACATTAATATGTTTTCTATGAAGCCTTTTTAATTGGTACTTAGTATTATTAACTCTCCCCATATTCTATCCTCCATCCCCTCAACATAATTTAATTCATCACTTTCCATTATTTCCTTTAATTATTAAATGCTTGTGCACTATGACAAGACTCTTAATCTTATATTTCTTACTGTTATAGAAGTATCCCAAATTAAAAACATGTAACTCAAGATTCAAATCTAATGTCTACAATCTAAGGAAAATAAGCAAAGTTAGTCTAAATATGTGTGTTAACATAAGAAGGTTTACTTCTCAATGATTCATTTATCTACAAACTTTTTAATATTATTTTGCTTAGCAAATGAATAGTATTCCATGGTGTAAATGTACCTCATGATCATGATCCATTCATTATCTGATGGATGTTTAAACTATTTCTTTATCATGGCTATAGTGAATATGGCAGGCATGAACATGGGTGATTGCCTGTAATTTTTTTTTCCTTTTTTTTTCAAATTTTATTAGATATTTTATTCATTTATATTTCAAGTGTTATCCAGAAAGTTCCCTATACCCTCCCCCCTCCCGACCCTGCTCCCCAACCCATCCGCTCCCACCCCTTGGCCCCGGCATTCCCCTGTATTGGGGCATATAAAGTCTGCATAACCAAGGGGCCTCTGTTCCCACTGATGGCCAACTAGGCCATCTTCTTCTATATATGCAGCTAGAGACACGAGCCCAGGGGGTACTAGTTAGTTCATGGTTATTCTTCCACCTAGAGGGTTAAAGACCCCTTCAGCTCCTTGGGTACTTAATCTAGCTCCTTCTTCTTTGGGAACCCTGTGTTCCATCTAATAGCTGACCATGAGCTTCCACCTCCATGTTTGCCAGGCATTGGTATATTTTCCCCCGAGACAGCTATATCCAGGCCCTTTCAGCCCCATCTTGCTGGCATATGCTATAGTGTCTATGTTTGGTGAGTGATTGTGGAATGGATCCCTGGCAGCCGCAGTCGTTGGGTCCATCCTTTAGATTCAGCTTCACACATGATCTCTGTAATTCTTTCAATGTGTGCTTTGCTCTTAATTCTAGGAAGGGGTGACGTGTCATTTTGATCTTGCTTCTTCTTGAGTATCCTGTGTTTAGTAAATTGTATCTTGGGTAGTCTAGGTTTCTGGGCTAATATCCACATATCAGTGAGTACATGTTATGTGAGTTCTTTTGTGAATGGGTTACTTCACTCAGGATGAAGGCCTCCAGATCCATCCATTTGCCTAGGAATTTCATATATTTATTGTTTTTAATAGCTGAGTAGTATTCCATTGTGTAAATATAGCAAATTTTTTGTATCCATTCCTCTGTTGAGGGACATCTGGGTTCTTTCCAGTTTCTTGCTATTAGGAATAAGACTGCTATGAACATAGTGGAACATGTGTCCTTGTTACCAGATGGAATATCTTCTGGATATATGCCCAGTAGAGGTATTGCAGGATCTTCCGGTAGTACTATGTCCAATTTTCTGAGGAACTGCCAGACTGATTTCCAGAGTGGTTGAACCAGCTTGCATTCCCACCAACAATGGAGGAGTGTTCCCCTTTCTCCACATCCACGCCAGCAACTGTTGTCACCTGAATTTTTGATCTTAGCCATTCTTACTGGTGTGAGGTAGAATCTCATGGTTGTTTTGATCTGCATTTCCCTGATGATTAAGGATGTTGAGCATTTTTTCAAGTGCTTCTCAGCCATTCGGTATTCCTCAGTTGAGAATTCTTTGTTTAACTCTTGCCCCATTTTTTAATGGGGATATTTGATTTTCTGGTGTCCACCTTCTTGAGTTCCTTATATATATTGGATATCAGTCCCGTATCTGATTTAGGATTGGTAAAGATCCTTTCTCAATCCGTTGGTGGCCATTTTGTCCTGTTGACAGTATCTTTTGTCTTACAGAAGCTTTGCAACTTTATGAGGTCCCATTTGTCAATTCTTGATCTTACAGCACAAGCCTTTACTGTTTTGTTCAGGAAATTTTCCCCAGTGCCTATATCATCGAGGCATTTCCCCACTTTCTCTTCTATAAGTTTCAGTGTCTCTGGTTTTATGTGGAGGTCCTTCAACCACTTAGACTTGACCTTAGTACAAGGAGATAAGAATAGATCAATTCCCAGTCTCCTACATGATAGCTGCCAGTTGTGCCAGCACCATTTGTTGAAAAGGCTGTCTTTTTTCCACCGGATAGTTTTAGCTCCCTTGTCAAAGATCAGGTGAGCATAGGTGTGTGGATTCATTTCTGGGTCTTCGATCCTATTCCATTGATCGACCTGTCTGTTGCTGTACCAGTACCATGCCATTTTTGTTACGATTGCTCTGTAGTACAGCTTGAGGTCAGGCATGGTGATTCCACCAGAGGTTCTTTTATTGTCGAGAAGAGTTTTCGCTAGTCTAGGTTTTTTGTTATTCCAGATGAACTTGCTAATTGTCTTTTCTAGATCCTTGAAGAATTGAGTTAGAATTTTGATGGGGATTGCATTGAATCTGTAGATAGCTTTTGGCAAGATAGCCATTTTTACTATATTGATTCTGCCAATCCATGAGCATGGGAGATCCTTCCATCTTCTGAGANTCTGGTCCTGGGCTTTTTTTGGTTGGGAGACTATTAATGACTGCTTCTATTTCTTTAGGAGATATAGGGCTGTTTAGGTCATTAATCTGATCCTGGTTTAACTGTGGAACTTGGTATCTGTCTAGAAAGTTATCCATTTCATCCAGATTTTCCAGTTTTTTTGAATATAACCTTTTGTAGAAGGATCTGATGGTGTTTTTTGATTTCCTCAGGATCTGTTGTTATGACTCCCTTTTCATTTCTGATTTTGTTGATTCGGATGCTATCCCTGTGCCCTCTAGTGAGTCTGTGATTGCCTGTATTTTGAACTGATTCCTCAATTCATTTTCTTGAGTGTAATTACAGAATTGTTTCTTTTTTTTTTTTAACTGTGGAGGCATCTTTCTGGCCTTATTTATTTATTTATTTATTTACTTATTTATTCTTGTGGATCTGACAAAACTTTATTCTTTTTTTCCAATTTTTATTAGATATTTTCTTGATTTATATTTCAGATGCTATCCCGAAAGTCCCCTATTCCCTCCCCCAATCCCCGCTCTGCTCCCCTACCCACCCACTCCCACATATTGGCCCTGGCATTTACCTGTACTGGGGTATATAAAGTTTGCAAGACCAAGAGGCCTCTATTCTCCATGATGGCCAACTAGGCCATCTTCTGCTACATACACAGCTAGACACACAAGCTCTGGGGGTACTGGTTAGTTCATATTGTTCTTCCACCTATAGGGTTGGAGACACATTCAGCTACTTTGGTACATTTCTAGCTTCTCCATTGGGAACCCTCTGTTCAATCTGACAGCTGACTGTGAGCATCCACTTCTGCGTTTGCCAGGCACAGGTATACCCTCACATGAGACAGCTATATCAGGGCCCTTTCAGCAAAATCAATCTGGCGTATGCAATAATGTTTGCATTTGGTGTCTCATTATGGGATGGATCCCCGGCTGCAGCAGTCACTGGTTGGTCCATCCTTGTGTCTCAGCTCCACACTTGAATTCTGTAACTCCTTCAATGTGTGCTTTGTTCCTAATTCTAAGAAGGGGTGAAGTGTCCACACTTTGGTCTTCATTCTTCTTGAGTTTCATGTGTTTTGCAAATTATATCTTGCATAATTGCATTTTCTGGGCTAATATCCACTTATCAGTGAGTACTTGTTATACGTGTTCTTTTGTGATTGGGTTGCCTCACCCAAGATGATACTCCTCAGATCCATTTGCCTAGTAATTTCATAAATTCATTTTTAATAGCTGAGTAGTACTCCATTGTGTATATGTATGATATTTTCTGTATCTATTCTTCTGTTGAGGGACATCTGGGTTCTTTCAAGCTTCTGGCTATTAGAAATAAAGCTGCTATGAACATATTGGAGCATGTGTCCTTATTACCAGTTGGAATGTCTTCTGGATATATGCCCAGGAGAGGTATTGTGGGATCCTCCAGAAGTACTATGTGCAATTTTCTGAGGAACCACCAGACTGATTTCCAGAGTCATTGTAACAGCTTGCAATCCTACCAACAATGGAGGAGTGTTCCTCTTTCTCCACAACCACTCCATCATCTCCTGTCACCTGAATTTTTTATCTTAGCCATTTGGACTGGTGTAAGGTGAAACCTCAGGGTTGTTTTGATTTGCATTTTTCCCTGATGATTAAGGATGTTGAACATTTTTTCAGGTGATTCTCAGCCATTCAATATTCCTCCCTCGAAAATTCTTTGTTTAGCTCTGTGCCCCATTTTTTATTGGGGTTATTTGAATTTCTGGTGTCCCTCTTCTTGAGTTCTTTATATATAATGGATATTAGTCTCCTATCTGATTTAGGATTGGTAAAAATCCTTTCCCAATCCATTGGCAGCCTTTTTGTCTTATTGACAGTATCTTTTTTTTCTTTCTTTTTCTTATTTATTTATTATTAGATAATTTCTTCATTTATATGTCACGTGTTATCCCATAAGTCCCCTGTACCCTCCTCCCACCCTGCTTCCCTACCCACCCACTCCCACTACTTGGCCCTGGCATTCCCCTGTTAGACCAAGAGCCTTTCTTCCCCAATAATGGCCAACTAGGCCATCTTCTAATACATATGCAGCTAGAGACATGAGCTCTGGGGGTTCTGATTAGTTCATATTGTTGTTCCATCTATAGGGTTGCAGACCCCTACAGCTCTTGGGTACTCTCTCTAGCTCCTACATTGGGGACCCGGTGTTCTGCCCTATAGATGATTGTGAGCATCCACTTCTGTATTTGTCAGGGACTGTCAAAGCCTCAAAAGAGACAGCGATATCACCTATATCAGGGTCCTTTCAGCAATATCCTGCTGACGTATGCAGTAGTGTCTGCATTTGGTGGCTGATTATGTGATGGACCACCTGGGTGGGGCAATCTCTGGATGATCCATCCTTTCATTTAAGCTCCAAACTTTGTCTCTGCACCTTCTACCATGTATATTTTAATCCCTATTCTAGGGAGGAATGAAGTATCCACGCGTTGGTCTTTCTTGATTTTCTTGTGTTTTGGAAATTGTATCTTGGGTATTCTAGGTTTCTGAGCAAATATCCGCTTATCAGTGAGTGCATATTAAGTGACTTCTTTTGTGATTGGGTTACTTCACTCAGGATGATATCCTGCAGATATTTACTCAAGAATAATTACTCAAAAATTTTATAAATTCATTGTGGGTTCAATTCTGGGTCTTCAATTCTATTCCATTGGTCTATCTGTTGTTATACCAGTACCATGCAGTTTTTATCACAATTGCTCTGTAGTACAGCTTGAGGTCAGGCATGGTGATTGCACCAGAGGTTCTTATATTGTTGAGGATAGTTTTTGCTATCCTAGGTTTTTTATTATTCCAGATAAATTTGCAAATTGCCCTTTCTATCTCAGTGAAGAATTGAGTTGGAATTTTGATGGGGATTGCAAAGAATCTGTAAATTACTTTCGGCAGGATAGCCATTTTCACTATATTAATCCTGCCAATCCATGTGCATGGGAGATCATTCCATCTTCTGAGATCTCCAATTTCTTTCTTCAGAAACTTGAAGTTCTTGTCATACATATGTTTCACTTCCTTTGTTAAAGTCACACCAAGGTATTTTATATGACTTGTGAATATTGTGAAGGGTGTTGTTTCCCTAATTTCTTTCTCATCCTGTTTATCTTTTGTTTTATTTGAGTTAATTTTATATCCAGCTACTTCACTAAAGCTGTTTATCAGGTTTAGGAGTTCTCTGCTGGAATCTTTAGGGTCACTTATATATACTATCATATCATCTGCAAAAAGTGATATTTTGACTTCTTCCTTTCCAATTTGTATCTCCTTGACCTCCTTTTGATGTCGAATTGCTCTGGCTAGGACTGCAAGTAATATATTGAATAGGTAGGGAAAAAGTGGCAGCCTTGTCTAGTCCCTGATTTTAGTGGGATCGCTTCAAGCTTCTCTCCATTCAGTTTGATGTTGGCTACTGGTTTGCTGTAGATTGCTTTTATTATGTTTAGGTATGGGCCTTGAATTCCTGATCTTTCCAAGACTTTTATCATGAATGGGTGTTGGATTTTGTCAAATGCTTTCTCTGCATCTAAGGAGATGATCATGTGGTTTTTCTCTTTGAGTTTGTTTATATAGTGGATTATGTTGATGGATTTCTGTATATTAAACCATCCCTGCATCCCTGAGATGAAGCCTACTTGGTCATGAGGGATGATTGTTTTGATGTGTTCTTGGATTCAATTAGCAAGAATTTTATTGAGTATTTTTGCTTCAATATTCAAAACGGAAATTGGTCTGAAGTTCTCTATCTTTGTTTTGTCTTTATGTGGTTTAGGTTCAGAGTAATTGTGCCTTCATAAAATAGTTGGGTAGCATATCTTCAGTTTGTATTTTTTTGAATAGTTTGAGAAGAACTGGAATTAGGTCTTTTTTGAAGGTCTGAGAGAACTCTGGACTAAACCCATCTGGTCCTGGGATTTTTTTGGTTGGGAGACAATGAATGACTGCTTCTATTTCTATAGGGGATGTAGGACTGTTTAGGTCATTAATCTGATCCTCATTTAACTTTGGTACTTGGTATCTGTCTAGAAGTTTGTCCATATCATCCATATTTTCCAATTTTTTAAAATATAATCTTTTGTAGAAGGATCTGATGGTGTTTTGGATTTCCTCAGTATCTGCTGTACAGATGTAATAAAAATCATTTCTGATTTTGTTAATTAGGATGCTGTCCCTGTGCCCTCAAGTGAGTCTGGGTAAGGGTATATCTATCTTGTTGACTTTCTCAAAGAACCAGCTCCTGGTTTGATTCTTTGAATAGTTCTTTCTTTTTGTTTCCACTTGGCTGATTTCACCCCTGAATTTGATTATTTCCTGCTGTCTACTCCTCTTGGGTGAATTTGCTTTCATTTGTTCTAGAGCTTTTAGGTGTGCTGTCAAGCTGCTAGTGTATGCTTTCTCCAGTTTCTTTTTGGAGGAACTCAGAGCTATGAGTTTACCTCTTAGGAATGCTTTCATTGTGTCCTATAAGTTTGGGTATGTTGTGGCTTCATTTTCATTAAACTCTAGAAAGTCTTAAAATTCTTTCTTTATTTCTTCCTTGACCAAAGTATCATTGAGTAGAGTGTTGTTCAGTTTCCACGTGAATGCTGGTGTTCTGTTATTTATGTTGTTATTGCACATCAGCTTTAGTCCATGGTGATCTGATAGGATTGATGGGACAATTTCAATATTTTTATATCTATTGAGGCCTGTTTTATGTCCAATTATATGGTCAGTTTTGGATAAGGTGCCATGAGGTGCTGAGAAGAAGGTATAATTTTTTGTTTTAGGATAAAATGTTCTGTAGATATCTGTTAAATCCATTTGTTTCATAGCTTCTGTTACTTTCACTGTGTCTCTGTTTAGTTTCTGTTTCAAGGATCTGTCCATTGATAAGAGTGGAGCGTTGAAGTCTCCCACTATTATTGTGTGAGGTGCAATGTGTGCTTTGAGCTTTACTAAAGTTTCTTGAGTGAATGTGACTGCCCTTGTATCCGTAGCATAGATATTCAGAATTGAGAGTTGCTCTTGGAAGATTTTACCTTTGATTAGTATTAAGTGCCCCTCCTTGTCTTTTTTCATGATTTTGGGTTGAAAGTCAATTTTATTCGATATTAGAATGGCTACTCCAGCTTGTTTTTTTGGACCATTTGCTTGTAAAATTGTTTTCCAGCCTTTCACTCTCAGGTAGTGTCTGTCTTTTCTTCCTAAGGTGTGTTTCCTGTAAGCAGCAAAATGTTGGGTCTTGTTTGTGTAGCCAGTCTGTTAGTCTATGTCTTTTTATTGGGGAATTGAGTCCATTGATATTAAGAGATATTTTGGAAAAGTAATTGTTGCTTCCTGTCATTTTTGTTGTTAGAGTTGGAATTCTGTGATTGTGGCTGTCTTCTTTTAGGTTTGTTGAAGGATTACTTTCTTGCTTTTTACAGGGCATAGTTTCCGTCCTTGTATTGGTGTTTTTCCATTATTATCCTTTGAAGAGCTGGATTCATGGAAAGATATTGTGTGAATTTGATTTTGTCATGGAATACTTTGGTTTCTCCATCTATGGTAATTGAGAGTTTTGCTGGGTATAGTAACCTGGGCTGGCATTTGTGTTCTCTTAGTGTCTGTATAACATTTGTCCAGGATCTTCTGGATTTCATAATCTCTGGTGAGAAGTCTGGAGTAATTCTAATAGGCCTGCCTTTATATGTTACTTGAGCTTTTTCCCTTACTGCTTTTAATATTCTGTCTTTATTTAGTGCATTTGTTCTTCAGATTATTATGTATCAAGAGGAATTTCTTTTCTGGTCCAGTCTATTTGGAGTTCTGTAGGCTTCTTGTATGTTTATGGGCATCTCTTTCTTTAGGTATGGAAAGTTTTCTTATATAATTTTGTTGAAGATATTTGCTGGCCCTTTAAGTTGAGACTCTTCATTCTCATCTACTCCTATTATCCGTAGGTCTGGTCTTCTCATTGTGTCCTGGATTTCTTGGATATTTTGAGTTAGGATCTTTTTGAATTTTGTGTTTTCTTTGATTGTTGTGTCCATGATCCCTATGGAATCTTCTGCACCTGAGATTCTCTCTTCCATCTCTTATATTCTGTTGTTGATACCCACATCTATGGTTCCTTATTTCTTTACTACGGTTTCTATCTCCAGCTTTATCTCCTTTTAGGTATTCTTTATTTTTTCTATTTCCATTTTTAGATCCTGGATGGTTTTCTTCAATTCCATCTCTCGTTTGGTATTGTTTTCCTGTAACTCTCTAAGGTACTTTTGTGTTTCCTCTTTAAATGCTTCTAGTTGTTTACCTGTATTTTCCTGTAATCCTTCTTTAAGTCATCCATCATCATCATGAGAAGTGACTTTAGATTCATGTCTTCCTTTTCTCGTGTGATGGTGTATCCAGGACTTGCCATGGTGGGAGAATTTGTTTCTGATGATGCCAAGTAACCTTGGTTTCTGTTGCTTCTGTTCTTATGCTTGCCACCTGCCATCTGATTATCTCAGGTGCTTGCTGTCCTCAATATATCTGATTGCATCCTGTCCTTCCTATAATCCCAGTTGATTCTGGACTCCTCCAAGTCCAGCTTTCACTGTGATCCTTTCATTGTGGGCTCCTGTGACCCTGATATTCTGGGTGTGTCTTAGTTCTTGGCAGTCAAGTTCCACTGAGACCCTGGAATACTGCTGTGACCCACCTCCTGTTATCCTGGGATACTATTTTCCCAATATCTTGGGTGTGTTACAATGTCTGGAAGTGGTGTCTCCTTTGAGGAGCTTGGAGAGCTCTGGTCAGTGCTCCCAAGAACACATGGAGAGTCCTCTAGGGACCATGGGGCTGTGTGCAGACCCTGTGCCTAAGGTGACCTGGCATTGGCACCAACCAGACGGGACCTGTGCCCCTGGTATGGCCAATTCTCTGCCTCCCTAATGCTGTCTCAGGTCCCACACAATTTGATTGGAACAGATGTTGTGCTCCACTCATCAGTGATCCCAAGATCGTGTGGAGAGTCCTCTAGGGACCATGGGGGTGTGCACAGATCCTGTGCCCAAGTTGACCTGGCACTGGCACTGACCAGATGGGACCTGTCCCCCTGATTGAGCTGATCCTTTGTTTCCCCAAAGCTGTGTCAGGTACTGAGATTAGATTGTAACAGAAGTTGTCTTCCACTCCGCAGTGGTCCAAAGATCTTCTGGAGAGTTCTCTAGGGACCGTGGGGCTGTGCACAGACCCTCAGCCAAGGTGACCTGGCACTAGCGCTGACCGGAAGGGACCTGTGCCCCTGGTATGACTGATTCTCTGCCTCCCTAATGCTGTCTCAGGTCCCACGCGATTAGATTGGAACAGATGTTGTGCTCCACTCACCAGTGGTCCAAAGATTGAGTGGAGAGTCCTCTTGGGACCGTGGGGGTGTGCAGAATTGGTTCTTTACATGTAGATTCCTATAAAAACTGGTACAGTCTAATGTAATAATAAATCTCTATGAAGGGCTCAGAAAATGAGTCGTGACCTACCTCAAAACAAAACAAGCTTGGAATAACCCAAGAAGTCATGGTGGGGAACACAGGCTTCAGTTGTTAGATTTGTCAGACTTAAATGGTCTTGTCCACACATGGGAAAATAGAAGATTCAAAAGTGTATAGTGATGGTATGTCTGGAAAGACTTGATGTCAGCCAGATTTTGCAAGGTGAAAGCATATTATGTAATGCACACACATACACCTGGAAATAAAGCTAACATTTCTCTTGATCTCCCCTGAAGAGCACCTTTATAACTGATGCCAACACAACTTTACCACTTAAATTTTCCCTAAGGAAACAAGGGAAACTTCTAACTTCAGCTCCACTACTCATTATGATAAAACAAACTCTTGGGTATCATCATTAATTACCAGAAAGTGAAAATGGTGATTTACCTTTGGGGTAAATGTGTTTTCTTTTATTAAAAGTTTTCCAATATACCCATGCAGTTATATTAAATAACACCACAGATGACAAGGGAATGGACTCTCTGAAAAATTTCAGGACCTGGCAGTGCCCTTTTATGAGCTCCGATATCTGGCTTTATTCAGCAATCAGCACAGGACTTTATGGAAGAGGTAGGCACTTCTTTGAGTCTACCTTAGGAAATGGATACACAATGATGTAATTCAAAGAGAGAGGAAGTCAGAGCTACAATTCTTCAATAACTGTTCAGGGGCTGGCCTACATCTCTGTGAGCAACCCCATCTTTGCTGGTACTAAGCAGGTAAGAAATCTGCAAGTTTAGATTTCTGATTAAAGTTCTCTTCTCCCTCCTACAATCCATGGTGTCTTCAAAAGTGAACATTAGTCATTAAAATGAATTTGTCTTTCTCTCCCTAATTTACCTAACTATGTCAATGATTTCATTAGCCTAAAGACATGTCTATTTCATGGCTCAACTTTTATTTGAAAATGTACAATAATGTGACATGTATACATTAGATAACTGGTTTTTAGTTGTTGAATGGAGGTTTATTCTTTCTATAGGGGAAAAATAAAGTCAGATACAGATGAAACATGAGCTTTATAAAACAAGTGTTCAAACAATCTGTGTGTGCACAGCATTTAAAGATGATGGTGGTAATGTTTTTAATTGTGGTTCTCAAAAGAAGGAGGTGACTCAGATATGTATCCAGCACCCAATTCCTCAGAAAAACAGATAAAACTCAGACATTTATGAATCAACAGTATGCTAGGATCCCTCAGAATTTTTTTCACATATAAATGATAAAAGTGTAAATCAAGGTTCTTCTGTGTGTACAGAAAACTAGCACATGTTAAAAATAGTTTGTTTTTTTATCAATATACTGAGAACTGTGAAAATATATCAACATTATATGGATTAATTTGGGGGGCATATCTCGTTCACTCTTTTTTTATAAAGATTTCATTTGCTTGGTTTTTTGTTAATTTATTTATTTAATATATGTGAGTACACTGTACATGTCTTCAGACACACCAGAAGAGGGCAACTGCTCCCATTACAGATGGTTGAGAGCCACCATTTGGTTGCCTTGTATTGAGCTCAGAACCTTTGCAAAAGGCAGTCAGTGCCCTTAAGCACTCAGCAACTTTATCTATTCCTCATTCACATTCTTCTATAAAGCATGGATTTTAATTTTGTGTTGCATTTTCAAAGATTTCTTTATTTATTTTTATTTTATGTACATTGGTACTTTCCCTGCCTGTATGACTAGGAAGTTTAAATCCCCTGGAATTGGAGTTACACACAGTTATAATAGACATGACAGTGGTAGAAATTGAACAAGGGTCATCTGGAAGTCCTCTGAACTGCTCAGAAATCTCTCCAACACTTGATCAATTTTTTTAAAGATATACTTATTCTATGCCTATTACTGTTTTGCTTTTGTGTATGACTGGAAATACATGAGTAAAGTACCACAAAGATAAGTAGAGGTCATTAGATCCAGAATCATCTCTCCAACAACAAATTTGTATTTCTTAACACATTGTTAGAACATAAGGGATGATGTCAATTTTCATGAAGCAAAAATGCACACCTGTCTACAAACATTTATGTATACATACGCACAGCCCACATGTTAAAATGTGTGTCATACTGTTTAACAAAAGAGACAGAGTTGCATTACACACACATACACACACACACACACACACACACACACACACATTTGCATCATGAGTGAAGTGAAAGGAAAATAAGTGTGAAATTGATATTCTGGATCAATGTCCATTCATTGTTTTCCGGAAAATTCTCCTGTAGTGTGTCAAAGCACTGCCAGATTAAAAAAAAAAAATGACTCCAAATCAATTGAAAATCTCAGAGAACTTAGAAGATACTTGAAGACATCACTGTCCACCTGATCCCTATACCACTGTGCTATGAAGCCATCTCCATGTTGTCTCAGAATAAAACCCTGAAAACCATAGAAGAGTTGGCTCTTCACTTCCTTTTGCTTTGCCAGGTTGTGGTTGGGACTGTGGGCAACATCCTTCTGTTTGTCCATAATTTCTCTCCAATCTTGACTGACTCCCAACTGAGGCCCATACAGGTCATTCTAATCAACTTGGCTGTGGTCAATACATTCATGCTCCTTCTCTTGGCATATTCATATGACCTGATTGATTTTGTTCCAAGGAAGCATCCAACTGACCTCAAATGTAAACTTGCATACTTCTTTAACATGGTGGCTCGAGGCACAAACATGTGTACCACTTGTGTCCTCAGCACCTACCAGTTTTTCACTCTTGTTCCTGGTAACTGGGCTAGGGTCATGTTCAGAGAAATATCCCCCAAGGTTGTGAGCTATTCTTGTTACAGTTGCTGGTTATTCAGTGTCTTAAATAATGCTTACATCCCAATGAATGTCAGTGGTCCACAGAAATCACTCAATGACTCTGATTCTAAAGGCAATTGGATATGCTCCATCTCTGGGGTCAGTGCAGACATGAATTTCTTGCGGTTTTCCCATGACATCATATTCATTGGCATCATGGCCTGGACAAGTGTCTCCATGGTGATTCACCTAAACAGACACCACCAGAGAATGCATTACCTTCATAATCCTAATCAGAACAACAGATGCCGTGCTGAGACCAGAGCAGCCCACACCATCCTGATACTAGTGGTCACATTTGTGAGCTTATATATTCTAAATTGTATTTGTATTTTATTTCACATTTCCTTTATGGAATCTTGGCTCTGGTTGAGGGATGTCATAAAACTTCTGACTCTAAGCTTCCCCACCATTTCTCCCTTACTGTTGATTTTTTGGGATTCTAGGGGTCCTTGTTCTCTATTCTTCATTGTGGGTCTGGAAATCCACATGACTGAGGGAGCCATTAGAGTGGAAAAGTAAGGTCAAAACATGTGCAAACCTTGAAAAATCTCATCCTGACACCAGTAGAGACGTACTGATCCTGCCTTGCTCTAGGACTGCATCTACCCACAGACATAGCCATTCCATCCCCCAGCTCTGCCACTCTGAGATAATCATATAGCCTAGTGGCCAGGATGCAGGGTAAGCTTCCTTTCTCCTTATAAGAATATGTCCAGCTAGCACCAGGAATTCCTAATCATGCAAATGAAGCAGTCCCAGCAAGTTGGCCACTGCCAATGGTGTACACTCATCCCAAAAAATGCTGCCCTCTCTAGTAGGATTATATAGACCATGCCAACCCTAATAAAGATGTCTGTTTCCCTGAAAACCATCTTGAGAGAAGGCTGTTTCTTCTGAACTCAGCACTGGCTGAGATTCTGCTAACATGCCTGCACAAATAAGCCTGTTTATCGGTTTTATAAAGAACAGCTACTTATTTCTTTGACATACTTTTCTATCCATCCACTTTGCATAAGTTATCTATGAGCTGTAGGAGTTCTAATATATAATTTATAAGGTCGCTAATATGTATACTATCATGTCATCTATGAATGGTGATACTTTGACTACTTCATTTCCAATTTGTATCCCATTGGTTTTCTTCTTTTCTCTTATTGCTCTAGTTAGGACTTCAAGTACTGTATTGAATAGAAAGAGAAAGAGTGGTCTGTCTTGGCTTTTCCCTGATTTTAGTGTTATTGCTTTAATTTTCTCCCAATTAAATTTGTTGTTGGTTATTGGCTTTCTGTATATTGCTTTTATTATACTGGGTGCATGCTCTTTATTTATGAACTCACTAAAACTTATAATATAAAGGGTTGTTAAATTTTTTCAAAGACATTCTCACTATCTAATGAGGCATTCCTGTGAATTTTTTCTTCTAGTTTGTTTATATGGGAATTACATTGATAAATGTATATACATTGAGCCATCCCTGCATCTCCAAGATGAAGCCTACTTTATCATGGTGGATGATATCTTTAATAGCTCTTTGACTTGATTTGTGAGTATTTTATTATTTTTGCAACTGTGTTCATAATAGAAATTGATCTGAAATTGTATTTCTTGTAGGGTATGGTTTAGATATCAGGGTGACTATGACCTTGTCAGATGAGTTTGTCAATGCTCTTTTTATTTCTATTTTGTGGGATACTGTGTGGAGTATTGTTATTTGCTCTTATTTAAAGGCCAATTTAGTTCTGCCTAAAACCATCTGGCTGTGGGATTTTATTTTACTTGAAACTTTTGATGATTGCTTCTAATTCTTTTTTGAATCATTTGTTTTGGTTTGGTTTGGTTTGGTTTTTTTGTTTTGTTTGTTTGTTTGTTTGTTTGTTTGTTTGAGACATGGTTTCTCTGTGTATTCCTGGCTATCCGGGAACTCACTCTGTAGACCAGGCTAGTCTCAAACTCAGAGATCCTCATGACTCTGCCTCCCAAGTGCTGGGATTAAAGGTGTGTGCCACCACTGCCCATGTTGCTTCTAATTCTTTAGTGGTTATAGGATGTTTTAGTTTATTTACCTGATCCTCATTCAACTTTGATAAGTGGAGACTATCAGGAATACCATCCATTTCACTTAATTTTTCCAAAGTTGTGGAGTACCTTTTAAAATAAGATCAAATGATTCTTTGGATTTTTTCCATGTCTCTTGTTATGTCTCCCTTTTCATTTCTGATTTTCTTTATTTGGATATTGACTTTCTGCCTTTTAATTAGTTTGCCTAAGGGCTTGTCTATATTGATGATTTCCTCAAAGAACCAAATCTTGGATTTGTTGATTCTTTCAGTCACTTTTTGTTTCCAAATCATTGAGTTCAGCCATGAGCTTTGTTATTTCCTGCCATCTTGTCGGGTTGCATGTGTTTCTATCTTTTATCTAAAGTTTTCTGGAGTACTAATAAGTTGCTAGTATGTGATTTCTCTAGATTCCCTATGAAGGTGCTTCATGCTATCAACTTTCCTCTCAGCACTGCTTTCATTGTGTCAAATTTGGGTATGTTGTGCCTTCATAGAAGTAGAAAAAAATCATCCTGATCAAGGATATCCCAACCCAGAAAAATAAGTATAGTATGTATTCTCTTATAAGTGGATATCAGCAGTTAAGAAAAGAATAATCACACTACAAAAGATTTTGCAGTTCAACTATAAGAAGGTCTGCAGGGAGAATGGGGAAATCATATGGGAGAAAGACGACTGGAGAGAGAGAGTATGGGAGAAATACATATGGACTTGGGGGCATTTGTGGAGTGATGTAGACACCCAGTACAATGTAAACTTCCTGGAATTTAGGAGTATGACCCTAGTTAGGACTTCAAGCAATGGATGGCTCAGAGTGTGTTCTGATAATCTTCTGTAACCAGAAAAAGCTCCTAGTGGTGGAACTGGTCCACATCCCAGCCACTAAACCTTGCAAATACAACCTGCCTTGTCTTCAAGTTGTGCTGCAGCAATGATGGCTTGTGGATGTGAGCAACCAATGGCTGATCTATCTTAAGTCCCACAGAACACAAAGGAGTCCAGGTATGACACTGCCTACATGCCCAGAAATTGGAAGCTGGATAGCACAAAGACCTAGTCACTACTGGCTAAATAAAAAATAACCAAGTCTAATGAAAACTTTCCTGAAGATATTCTGT
Source organism: Mus minutoides (assembly GCA_902729485.2). Taxonomy (NCBI): domain Eukaryota; kingdom Metazoa; phylum Chordata; class Mammalia; order Rodentia; family Muridae; genus Mus; species Mus minutoides. The sequence continues at coordinate 15,746 of LR751939.1, read as the reverse complement.
GTTCACACAGTCTTTTGCCAGTATCTACTGGTAGCAGAGGCAAAGGCACACAGCCAAACATTAGATGGAGCTTGGGGAACCCTGAGGAAGAGGTGGAGGAAGAACTATAGGAAGCCGAGTAGTCAAGGACACCAAGAGATCATGGCCCATAAAATCATCTAATCAAGGCTTATAGGGGCTCACAGAGTGAAGTTAATCATGGAGCCAGCTTGGGCCTGACCTAGGACTTCTGAAAAATGTTATTGATCTTTAGCTTAGTATTTTTGTGGAATCCTTAATGTAGGAAGTGGGGCTGTCTCTGACTCCTTTGCTTCCTACTGGACTACCTCATCCAGCTGTCATATGAATAACTTGTGAAATTGTTCAGTAGCTAAGATTAGTTTCTATTCATGTGCAAAAAAAAATTCTATTCCACACACCCACTTGGCAGCTAACAACTATTTGTTACTAGCATTTCAGGGAGCCTGATGCCCTTTTATGGCTTTCATGGGCAGTGCACACATGTGGTACATTGACCCCAAGTATGTCACACATACACATGAAATGAAAATAAAGAAATCTTGTTTTTGGATCTGGCACTTGAGGTTTTACTTTTTGTCTTTGGAATGCAGAACAAAGGTCCTTGATTTATATCTTACCTGTTTTTCTTTTCTCATTTCTCCTGACACTTTTCATGAATTTATTTTCTATTGCTTTATAATCTTCAGTCCTTTCAATATTTAAGTTAATGGTTTTTAAAACATGTGAAAATTAGTACTTGTTTTTGCACTGTACTATGGGCTCAAAAGATTTAGGTTTTAGTTAGAATCAGTGTTAGGAACTTCATAGAATATTTAGCAAAGGCATGGGAATACTGTATGAGTTACAGAATGTCACATAGAATTATATTTGCTTAGTAGCTGTCACTATTAACAAAGAAACAAGAGTAGAATCGAGGTCTTATATATTATTAATAGGTGGCACACATACTAAGCCAAATTCTCTGCTGAAAACATAGATGTTTTCTACTTAGAAACAATATTCCTGAAACAAAAGGAGGTTTGGCAACTCAACACCCTGGTTAAAGGTCATTTCTCCACTAGATCCATATCAATGGCTTGTGACTCCTAGACTGGAAACTACTATTATTACCTTTGAAATAATAACTCTTTCCATCTGTAATGATTTTGGAGTGCCTGGTCCAGGAAGTGGCACGACTAGAAAGTGAGGCCCTATTGGAGTAGCTGTGGGCTTTTTGGAGGAAATGTGTCAATGTGGACATGGACAATGAGTTCCTCCTCGTAACCATATGGGGTTCTTCTTCTGATAGCAGCCTTCAGATGAAGAGGTAAAACTCTCAGCTCCTCATGTACTATGCCTGCCTGGAAGTTGCCATACTCATGATTTAATGACACTGGGCTGATCCTCTCTACCTGTAAGCAAGTCCCAATTAAATGTTGCCCTTATTAAAGATGCCTTAGTCATGGTGTCTGGTCACAGCACCGAAATCTTAACTAAGATACTATTAGAATGCACTAAGCTTGGTTGCCTTTCCCAAGTCCTTCTTATTTACACATTGTCATAGTTGGAACAAGCTTGCCACTAATTCCAACTCAATTCTTCGTAGAGTTATTAAGGGCAATTCTCAAATTCATGTGGAATAACAAAAAACCCAGGGTAGTGAAAACTTTTCTCAACAATAGAATTTCTGGGGAAATTACCATCCCTGACCTCAAGCTGTACTACAGAGAAATTGTGATTTTAAATAACTTCATGGTATTGGTACAATGACAGGCAGGTAGATCAATGCAATAGATTTAAGGATCATTAAATGAACCCACAAACCTATGGTCACTTTATCTTTGACAAAGGAGCTAATGTCATCCAGTGGAATAAAAGACAGTATTTTCACAAATGGTGCTAGTTCAACTTGTGGTCAGCATGCAGAAAAATGCAAGTTGACCCATTCTTACCTCCTTGTACAGAGTTCAAGTCCAAGTGGATCAAGGTCATCCACATTTAAAAAAAAAATTTACACTGAAACTAATAGAAGAGAAAGTGGGGAAGAGCCTTGAGCACATGGACACAGGGAAAAGTTTCATGAACAGAACACCAATGGCTTATGCAGTAACAAGAATTGACAAATGGGACCTCATAATATTACAAAGCTTTTATAAGGCAAAGCACACTGTTAATTGGACAAAATGGAAACAGATCTTTTTCTTATCAGACACAAGAAGTCTTTTTTTATTAGATAATTTCTTCATTTACATTTCAAATGCTATCCCAAAAGTACCCTATACCCACCCTCCCCTTGCCCTGACCCCCAACCCACCCACTCCTGCTTCCTGGCCCTGGCATTCCCCTGTACTGAGGCATATGATCTTCATAAGACCAAGGGCCTCTTCTCCCATTAATGGCCAACTAGGCCATCCTCTGCTACATATGCAACTAGAAACACAGCTCTGGAGGATACTGGTTAGTTCATAGTATTGATCCTCCTATAGGGTTGCAGACCCCTTTAGCTCCTTGGGTATATTCTCTAAATTCTTCTTTAGGAGCCCTGTGTTCCATCCAATATATGACTGTAAGCATCCACTTCTATATTTGCCAGGCACTGGCATAACCTCACCAGAGAGAGCTAGCTATATCACGGTCCTGTCAGCAAAATCTTGCTGGCATATACAATAGTGTCTGGGTTTGGTGGTTGTATATGGGATGGATCCCTGAGTAGGGCAGTCTCTGGGTGGTCCTTTCTTCCATCTCATCTCTTAACTTTGTCTCTGTAACTTGTTACATTGGTATTTTGTTCCCCATTCTAAGAAGGAGTGACATATCTGCACTTTGATCTTCCTTCTTATTGAGTTTCATGTGTTTAGCAAATTGTATCTTAGGTAGTTAAAGTTTCTGGGTTAATATCCACTTATCAGTGAGTGCATATCTTGTGTATTCTTTTGAAATTGGGTTACCTCCCTCAAGATGATATTCTCCAGATCCATCCATTTGTCTAAGAATTTCATAAATCCATTGTTTTTAATAGCTGAGTAGTACTCCTTTGTGTAAATGTACCACATTATCTGTATCCATTCTTCTATTGAGGGACATCTGTGGTCATTCCAGCTTCTGACTATTATAGATAAGGCAGTTATTGCCACAGATCCTTTTGATCCCCTGTCTGCATGGATCAGGTCTCTGGAGGCAAGTGGGTGAAGGAGTCAGTGAATGACAAACAGAAAGGACATGAGAGGGTGTGTAGAATCTGAATGTAATTTTCCAATTTGAGCATCAAACGTTTTATACAGAAGAGTAACAAAACAAAACAAAACAAAAAAAAAAAAAGTGAGATACATCTGCAGAGTTACAGTGACACAATATAAAAGGAATGTATACATCAAAAGATGGTGGGGACCAGGCCACCACTGCTGGTTACCACTAAGAAGGGAGCCAGATGTAATGCTAGTCTATTGTTCAGCCTACCACCAGGGGTTCTTAGTAAATGCCTGATTATGCTGTTTCTTTATGTTTAGTGAAGAAACCTGTCTGGGGATTCCCTCTTTCATAGTAAACCCACCTATTCACTAGGCCATTTTGTAATTTCCTTGTTTTGGGTGGCTAATCTGCAGACTATCCCTGAGCTATTCTGGTTCTTTTTAATGCCTAGTTAGTTTCACCATCTCTAGAATGTTAATGAATAGGTAAATCTTCTCACTAAATTCCTACTGAATTCCAAGTCCTTGTCTTCAACATTGGACACTGGCTAAGGCTTAGCTATGTCAGAATTCAATCTTTAAAGGCACTTATAATAACAAAATACTAAAAGAGAGCATGTGGATCTGTACACCAGACTAACGCGGGGATAGGGTATGAGTGTACGGATTATGAGACTGCCTGGTTCCAGGAGGAGGTTGAGTTTCCTTGAAACTCTTTGCCTCATGAGTGCTTCTAGGCCTCTCGGCCTGTAAAGCAGACTTCACTGGAGTGTGCGTAGCATGCTATGAACATAGTGGAGCATGTGAACTTATTACATGTTGGACCCAGGAAACCAAATAACCCAATTTTAAAAATGGGGTACAGAACTAAACAAAGAATTCTCAACTGAGGAATACCGAATGGCTGAGAAACACATGAAAAAATGTTCAACATCCTTAATCATCAGGGAAATGCAAATCAACACAACCCTGAGATTCCACCTCACACCAGTCAGAATTGGTAAGATCAAAAATTCAGGTGACAGTAGATGCTGGCTGTGGAGAAAGAGGAACAATCATCCATTGCTAGTGAGATTGAAAGCTAGTACAACCACTCTGGCAATCAGTCTGGCAGTTCCTCAGAAAATGGGACATATTACTACTGGAAGATCCAACAATCCCTCTCCTGGGCATATACCCAGAACATGTTCCAACTGGTAATAAAGACACATGCTCCACTATGTTCAGAGAAGCCTTATTTATAATAGCCAGAAGCTGGAAAGAACCCAGATGTCCCTCAACAGAGGAATGGATATAGAAACTGTGGTACATTTATGCAATGGAATACTACTCAGTTATTAAAAACAACCTCTTCATGAAATTCTTAAACAAATGGATTGAACTAGAAAATACCATCCTGAGTGAAGTAATACAATCACAAAAGAACATATATGTTATGCACTCACTGATAAATGGATATTAGCCCAGAATCTCAGAATCCCAAGATACAATTTTCAAAACACATGAAACTCAAAAGGGAAGGAAGACCAAAGTGTAGAAACTTTGACTGTTCTTAAAAGGAGGAACAAAATACCCATGGAAGGAGTTACAGAGACAAAGAGTGAAGCAGAGACTGAAGGAATGACCATCCAGAGACTGCCCCACATGGGGATCCATACCCATATATAGTCACCAACCCCAGACAATATGGTGGATGCCAAGAAGTGCTTGCTAGATGCTGGCAAGGATGTGGAGAAAGAGAAACACTTCTCCATTGCTGGTGGAATTGCAAGCTGCTACAGCCACTCTGGAAATCACCCTAGCTGTTCCTCAAAAAATTAGACATACTACTACAGGAAGATCCAGCAATACCTCTCCTGGGCATATACCCAGATGATGCTCCAACTTGTAACGAGGACACATGCTCCACTATGTTCATAGCAGCCTTATTTACAATAGAAAAAAGCTAGAAAGAACCCAGATGTCCCTCAACAGAGAAATGGATACAGAAAACGTGGTACATTTACACAATGGAGTACTACTCAGCTATTAAAAACAATGAATTTATGAAATTCTTGAGCAAATGGATGTATCTGGAGGATATCATCCTTAGCAAGGTAACCCAATCACAAAAGAAGTCATTTAATATGCACTCACTGATAAGTGAATATCAGCCCAGAAACTTAGATACAATTTGCAAAACACAATTTGCAAAACACAAGAAATTCAAGGAGAAGGAAGACCAAAGTGTAGATACTTCATTCCTTCTTAGAATAGAGAACAAAATACCCAAGAAAGGAGTTACAGAGACAAATTTGGAGCTAAGACAAAAGGATGGACCCTCCAGACACTACCCAACCCAGGGATCCAACCCATAATCAGCCACCAAACCCAGACACTATGGCATATGCCAGCAAGATGTTGCTGAAAGGACCTTGATATAACTATCTCAAGTGAGGCTATGCCAGTGCCTGGCAAATACAGAAGGGGATGCTCATAGTCATTTATAGGATGGAACTCAGGGCACCCAATGGAGGAGCTAGAGAAATTACCCAAGGAGCTGAAGGGGTCTACAACCCTTTAGGTGGAACAACAATATGAACAAACCAGTACCCCCCAGACTCGTGTCTCTAGATGCATATGTAGCAGAAGATGGCCTAGTAGGCCATCATTATGAAGAGAGGCCCCTTGGTCTTACAAACTTTATATGCCTCAGTACAGGGGAATTCCAGGGCCAAGAAGTGGGAAAGTGCAGGTAGGAAAGCAGGGAAAGGGGAGGGTATAGGGAACTTTCAGGATAGCATTTGAAATGTAAATAAAGAAAATATCTAATACAAAAAACAAAAACAAACAAACAAAAAAAAAAAACTAACATCAAAGATTACCAGATGGTGAAAGGAAAACCTAAGAATCTTACCAACAGAAACCAAGACCACTCACCATCATCAGAACACAGCACTTCTGTCTCAGCCAGTCCTGGATACCCCAACACACCAGAAAATCAAGATTCAGATTCAAAATTATGTCTCATAATGCTGGTAGAGGACCTTAAGAAGGGCAATAAATAACTCACTTAAAGAAATACAGGAGAACACTGGCAAACAGGTAGAAGTCCTTAAAGAATTACAGGAAAACACTGCTAAACAGGTTGAAGTCCTTAAAAAGGAAACACAAAAATCCCTAAAAGAATTATAGGAAAACAGAACCAAGCAGGTGATAGAATTGAATAAAACCATTCAAGGCCTAAAAAGGGAAGTAGAAACAATTAAGAAAACTGAAAGTGAGACAACACAGGAGATAGAAACCCTAGGAAAGAAATCAGGAACCATAGATGTGAGCATCAGCAACAGAATACAAGAGATGGAAGAAAGAACGTCAGGTGCAGAAGATTCCACAGAGAACATGGGCGCAACAATCAAAGAAAACGCAAAATGCAAAAAGATCCTAACTCAAAACACCCAGGAAATCCAGGACACAATGAGAAGACCAAACCTATGGATAATAGGAGTAGATGAGAATGAAGATTTTCAAATTAAAGGGCCACTAAATATCTTCAACAAAATTATAAAAGAACTTCACATACCTAAAGAAAGAGATGCCCGTGAATGTACAAGGAGCCTACAGAACTCCAAATAGACTGGACCAGAAAAGAAACTCCTCCAGACACTTAATAATCAGAACAACAAATGCACTAAATAAAGATAGAATATTAAAAGCAGTAAGGGAAAAGGTCAAGTAACATATAAAGGAAGGCCTGTTACAATTGCACCAGACTTCTCACCAGAGACTATGAAAGCCAGAAGATCCTGGGCAGATGATATACAGACCATAAGAGAAGACAAATGCGAGCCCAGGCTACTACACCCAGCAAAACTCTCAATCACCATAGATAGAGAAACCAAAGTATTCCATGATAAAACCAAATTCCAACATTATCTTTCCATGAATCTAGTCCTTCAAAGGATAACAAAGGGAAAACACCAACACAAGAAGAGAAACTACACCCTAGAAAAAGCAAGAAAGTAATCCTTCAAAAAACCTAAAAGAAGACAGCCCCAAGAACAGATACCCAACTTTAAAAACAAAAATAGCAGTAAGCAACAATTACTTTTCTTTAATTTCTCTTAACATCAATGGACTCGATTCTCCAATAAAAAGATATAGACTAATAGACTGGCTACACGAGCAGGAAACAATATTTTGCCACTTAAAGGAAACCCACCTCAGGGAAAAAGACAGATTCTACCTCAGAGTGAAAGGCTGAAAAACAATTTTCCAAGCAAATGGTCTGAAAAAACAAGCTGGAGTACCCATTTTAATATCAAAGAAAATTGACTTCCAATCCAAAGTTATCAAAAAAGACAAAAGGGGGCACTTCATACTCATCAAAGGTAAAATATACCAAGAGAAACTCTCAATTCTGAATATCTATGCTCCAAATGCAAGGGCAGACACATTTGTTAAAAAAATTTTAGTAAAGCTCAAAGCATACATTGCACCTCACACAATAAAAGTGGGAGAATTCAACACCCCACTCTCACCAATGGACAGATCTTGGAGACAGAAACTAAACATAGGCACGTGGACACTAACAGAAGTTATGAAACAAATGGATTTAATAGATATGTACAGAACATTTTATCCTAAAACAAAAAGGTATACCTTCTTCTAAGCACCACATGGTACCTCCTCCTAATTGATCATATACTCAGTATCCACATTCTGATCTTCCTTGTTCCTGACTTTCATGTGTTTAGTAAATTGTATGTTGAGTAGTCTAGGTTTCTGGGCTAATATCCACTAATCAGTGAGTACATGTTATGTGAGTTCTTTTGTGATTGGGTTACCTCATTCAGGATAATGCCCTCCAGATCCATCCATTTGCCTAGGAGTTTCATATATTTATTGTTTTTAATAGCTGAGTAGTACTCCATTGTGTAAATGTACCAAATTTTTTGTATCCATTCCTCTGTTGAGGTACATCTGGGTTCTTTCCAGCTTCTGGCTATTATGAATAAGGCTTCTATGAACACAGAGGAGCATAACTAATGAGCCATCTTTCCAGTTCCTCATTCACATTCTTTTATAAAGAATGGATTTTAATTTTGTGTTACAGTTTTAAAGAATTATATATTTATTTTTATGTGCACTAGGATTTGTCTTGATGTATGACTGTGAAGGTCCAAATCCCCTGGATCTGGACCTACACACAGTTGTGAGCAGCCATGAGCGCTGTGGAAATTGAACCCATGTCACCTGGAAGAGCAGGCAGTACTCTTAACTGCTGAGCCATCTTGCCAGACCCTTATATATTTTTAAAAGATTTACTTATTTTATTTGATGCATATTAATGTTTTGCTAGTGTGTATGATGGAATTACATGAATAAAGGACCACAAAACTAATTAGAGGTCATTAGATCCAGAATCATCTCTCCAACAACAAATTTGTATTAATTAACATATTGTGATAACATGAGGGATGATGTCAATTCTCATGAAGCAAAAACACACTCCTGTCTACAAACATTCATGTATACCTATTTAGAGGCCATGCTGTGCTAAAATGTGTGTCATGCTGTTGAACAAGAGAGATGAAATTGCATTACACTCACACTTCCGTCATGCATGAGTGAAGAGAAAAGATAACTGTAAAGTTGATATTCTGGATCAATGTCCATTCAGTGTTTCCCAGAGTAAAGTCAAGTAGTAGAAAAAAGAAGTGCCAGATTTTTCAAGAAAAAATACTCCAAATCAATTGAAAATCTCAGATTTTTTAGAAGATGCTTGAAGACTGCATTGTCCAACCTGATTCTTGTCCAATGAATCCATCCCAATGTTGTCTCAAAATCAAACCCTGAAAACCATGGAGAAAATGGGTCTTGAGATTCATGTGTTTTGCCAGGCTGAATTTGGGACTGTGGGCATCATCCTTCACTTTGTCCATAATTTCTCTCCAATCTAGACTGACTCCTGCCTGAGGCCCATTCAGGTCATTCTAACCATATTTGCTGTGGCCAATGTATTCAAACTCCTCTAGCCATCGTCATATAATATGATGGGTTTTATTCCAATGAAACCACCAACTGACAACAGATGTAAATTTGGATACTTCTTTCATTGAGTGGCTTGAGGCACAAACATGTGTTCTACCTGTGTCCTAAGCAGCTACCAGTTTCTCACACTTGTTCCTGGTAACAGGGCTACGTAGGGTCATGTTCAGAGAAATATCCCCCAAGGTTCTAAATTATTTTTGTTACAGTTGTTCCTTGTTGAGTGTCTTATACAACGCTTAAATTCCAATGAATGTCAGTGGTCCATAGAAATCACACAATTAAACATTTCACATTTCTTTTGTAGACTCTACTGTCTGGTTGAGGCCTGTCAAAGAATTCCTAGATCAAAGCTTTCCCACCATTTGTCCCTAATTGTTAATCTGTAGGGATCCTAGGGGTCCTTGTTCTCTGCTCTTCATTGAGGGACTGGAAATCCATGTGACTGGGGAAGCCATTACAGAGAAACAGTAAGGTCAAAATATTTCCAGAACCCTGAAAAATCTCATTCTGACACCAGCAGGAGTAGGACTCTTTTCTATCTTGCTCTAGGACTGCATCCACCCACACAATATGCCCCTGCTTTGCCAGCCTTGCTGAAGTCATGTAGCCTTGTGGCCAGGATTCATTGAGAACTTCCTATCTCCTTATGTGCATCTAGCACAAGGAATTCTCTTCATGCAAATGAAATATTCCAAGCACCTCAAACTCTGCCAATGATGTACACTCACCTGAAGATCCCCTATCCAGTCCCCAGGAGTTAGATAAAACATACCACTCCAAATAAAGATGTCTGTTTCACTGAAAACCATCACCAGAGAAAGCTGTTTCTCCTAGGCTCACACTCACTCTAGGCATTTTGTTTATTTGGGAGATTCTACTAATATGCCTGCATGAATAAACCTGTTTGTTTATCAGTTGTATAAAAGAGAGCTATTTATTTCTTTGAGATACTTTCGTATTCAGACACTTTGCTGAAGTTGTTTATCAGCTATAGGAGCTCTCTGATACAATTTCTGTGGTTGCTCCTATATATACTATCACATCACCTGTGAATGGTGATACTTTGACTTCTTCCTTTCCAATTTGTAAAACTTTAATTTCCTTTTCTCTTATTGCTCCAGCTAAAACTTCTATATTGAACAGACAGGGAAAGAGTGGGCAGCTTTGACTTTTCCCTGATTTTAGTGTTATTGCTTTAATTTTCTCCCCATTTAATTTGATGTTGACTATTGGCTTGCTGTGTATTTCTTTTATGTTCAGGTATGTTCCTTGCATTCCTGAACTCTCTAAAACTTGTAACATAAAGGGGTGTTCAATTTTATAAAAGGCTTTCTCATCATCTAGTGAAATGATCCTGTGATTTTTTTCTTCTTCAGTTTGTTTGTATGGTGGATTTCATTGATGTAGTTTAAGATATTGAGTCATCCCTGCAACTCCAAGATGAAGCCTACTTAATCATAGCGGATGATGCCTCTGATGAGTTTTTGGACTTAACTCATTTTATTGAGTACTTTTGCATCAATGTTCATAATAGAAATTGGTCTGAAATTCTATTTTTTTGTTTAGTTTTGTGCAATTTAGGTAACAGGGTGACTGTGGCCTCATATAATGAGTTTTTCAATGTTCCTTCTGTTTCTGTTTTGTGGAATATTTTGTGGAGTATTGTTATTAACTCTACTTTGAAAGTCTGATGTAGTTCTGCACTAAAACTGTATGGCTCTAGGCATTTTGTTTATTTGGGAAAATTATAATAATTGCTTATATTTCTTTAGAAGTTTTAAGAATGTTTAGTTTGTGTACCTGATCTTCATTTAACTTTGATAAGTGGAATATATCAAGAATACAATCCATTTCACTTAAATTTTCAAACTTTGTGGAAGACAGATTTTGAAGTAAGACCAAATGATTCTTTGGATCATCTCAGAATCTCTATTTATGTCTCCCTTTTCATTTCAGAATTTTTTTTAATTTGGATATTGTTTTTCTGCCTTTTCCTTAGCTTAGCTCAAGCCATCTCTATCTTGTTGGTTTCCTCAAAACCAGCTCTTGGTTGTGTTGATTCTTTCATTCATTCTCTTTATTTCTAATTAACTGATTTCAGCCATGAGCTTTGTATTTCCTGACATCTAATGCTCTTGACTATGTATGTATCTATTTTTTCCAAAGCTTTCAGGTGTTCTGTTAAGCTGCTAGTATAAGATCTTTCCAATTTCCTTTTGTATGTGAGTACATTGTTGCTCACTTCAGATGCTAGAAGAGGGCATCAGATCCCATTACAGATGGTTGTGAGACACCATGTGGTTGCTGGGAATTGAACTTAGGGCGTCTGGAAGAGCAGTCAGTACTCTTAACCACTGGGCCATCTCTCTGGCCCCTCCAGTTTGTTATGAAGTTGCTTATTGCTCTGAACTTTCCTCTTAGCACTGCTTTCATTATATCAACTTGAGTATGTTGTGCTGTCATTTTCATTGAATTCTAGAAACATTTTTATGTTTCAATTTTAAATTAAATTTGTTATATATTTTCTTTATTTACATTTCAAATGCTATCCCCTTTCCAGCTCTCCCCTCCTGGAACCTCCCATTCCATCTCCCATTCCCCTGCCTCTAAAAGGTTGCTCTCCCAACCACCCACCCATGCACTCACTCACTCACGCCTGTCTTCCTCCCTGCCATTCCCTACACTACAGCATCGAACACTCTAAGGCCTAAGGACTTCTCCCACTGATGTCCAACAAGGCCATATACGTGACAAGCATCATAGGTTCCTCCTTGTGTATTCTTTGGTTGGTGGTCCAGTCCCCTGGGTGTTCTGGTTGGTTGAAACTGTTGCTCCCTCCATGGGGCTGCAAACCCCCAAATTCTAGAAACTTTTAATTTTTTTAACAATTTTATTACAATATTTTCTTTATTTACATTTCAAATGCTATCCCAAAAGTTCCCTATACACTTCCCCCACCCTGCTCCCCTACCCACTCACTCCCACTTCTTGGCCCTGGCATTCTCCTATACTGGGGTATATAAAGTTTGCAATACCAAGGGGCCTCACTTCTCAGTGATGGCCGACCAGGCCATCATCTGCTACATATGCAGCTAGAGACACGAGCTCTGGGGTTACAGGTTAGTTCATATTGTTGTTCCACCTAGAGGATTGCAGACCCCTTCAGCTCCTTGGGTTCTTTGTCTAGCTTATACATTTGGGGACACTGTTCCATCTTATAGATGACTATGAGCATCCACTTCTGTATTTGCCAGGCACTGGCATAGACTCATACAAGAGAGCTAGCTATACAAGGGTCCTTCAAGCAAAATCTTGTTGAAACATGCAATAGTGTCTGGATTTGGTGGCTGATTTTGGGATGGATCCTCAGGTGGGGTAGTCTCTGGATAGTCCATCCTTTCCTCTTAGCTCCAAACTTTGTCTCTGTAACTCCTTTCATGGGTATTTTGTTCCCTATTCTAAGGAGGAATTAAGTATCCACACGTTGGTCTTCCCTCTTCTTGATTTTCTTGTGTTTTGCAAATTGTATCTTTGGTATTCTAAGTTTCTGGGCTAATATCCACTTATCAGTGAGTACATATTTAATGACTTCTTTTGTGATTGAGTTACCTCACTATGTTTTAGTTAGAATTGCTGTAGGACACTTCATAGAGTATTTAGTAATGGTAGGACACACACTATTGTGTTAGCTTAGAAGCTGACACCATGAACAGACAAACAAGGGTAGAAGACAGGCCTTATGTGATAATAGGTGGCACACACACTGAGCCATGTTCTCTGTTGACAACATAGAAGTTTTCTACCTGGAAACTATTCCTGAAACCAAAGGAAGTTTGGCAACTCAGACCCCTGATTAGAGTTCATTTCTCCACTAGATCCATGTCAATGGCTTATGACTCCTACATTGAAAATGAAAACTTTTACCTTTGGGGAAAAAATAACTGTTTCTATCCGCTGTGGATTCAATGTGCTTGGCTCAGAAAGTGGCACTACTAGAAGGTGTGGCCCTATTGAAGTAGGTGTGAGCTTGTTGGAGGAGGTGTGTCACTGTTGGCATGGACAATGAGATCCTCATCCTAACTTCATGGGATGCAGTCTTCTCCTAGAAGCTGCCAGATGGAAAGGTAGACTTCTCATCTCCTCCTCCTCATATACCTTCCCACAGTGCTGCACTAACATTCAAACTGGCAAAACTATAGCACCAGGTCGTGATCATAACACTGGCCATAATCAGATGCAGCATGGTAACTAGCACACCTGCCTGTCATTGAAACTGATGACTGGTCTACACAGCAGAGAGAACAACCTCCATCAGGTTGTACTCTGGCCTCCACAGATGTGTGCTTACACATGTCCAAGTACAATGAAAACCCAAAACACATTGGCCTATGAACACAGGAATCTATTCTTCACCTCTGTCAAGTCACCAATTGGTCATATGGAACAAATGGGGCTACACTCTGAATGTATTAGATCTTGGATTGCACAATACATCTCAAAACCCATGAATAACACCTGGGTTACTGCAACCTATTTCCCAACTGTATTTCTCAGAGTTGATTAACATAGTAGATAGTTTCATCACCGCATCTGTGACATGAGAAACACAGAAAATACTAGTGTTCATAAGCTGCCAGAGTTTGTCTCTTTTAAACCTCCCAATACTCAAAAATTAAAACTCTAGGTACCATTTAATCAAAATTTCTTATGATCAAAGAAAGGCCTCTTGGATAATATAAAGAGATGAGGAAGGAGTGATGATTATTGTCAACTGGCCTTGACCAGGGATCTCTATGGATATGCTAGAGCAGATGACTATGGAAGAGGCCCTATGAAGGGACATGAGAGAGTACAGGAATGTCAAGCACCATGATACAACCTTTTTTAGTATTTCATTAAATTAATATTGAAAACCCAAATGATTTATGATTTGTTTTTATATTTAGTTGTTTTTGTCTTTAGCTGGTTGGTTTGAGGTTTGGGGTTTGGGGTTTCTCGTTTTTCATTTTTTGTTTTTTTCTTTTTGCTTTTTGGTTTTTGTATTTGCTTTTTCAGAGTCAGGGTTCTTATCCATGCATCCCTGGCTGTTCTGGAAATCCTTTGATAGGACAGACTGGCCAGACTGGCTGATTCAAAATTCACCTACCTCTGCCTCCCTAGTGCTAGGATTAAAGGTATGCACAACCACCAGCCTGTTCAAACTGACATATATAATATAAACTTAATATAGCTCAGTTTTTCTCAGCAATGATATACTTACTCAGCAGTGTTATACTAACATTTGGAAAATTCATATGCTCTCTCTCTCTCTCTCTCTCTCTTTTGTCTCTGTCTGTCTCTGTCTCTCTCTATCTCTGTGTGTGTGTGTGTGTGTGTGTGTGTGAGTGTGTATGTGTATTTAAAGGAGTTGAATATGCTTCTATTCTTAATTATTGGAAAGGAACTGTTTTTCACAAAACAGAATATGCTGCTGTTCTTCATGATTGGAAAGGAACTGTTTTTCACAATGCAATCACTCTTTTCTGGCTTTAAATATTTGCAAAAAAAAAAAAAAGAAAAACTGAAATATCTTTTGCACATTGCCCTTCACTCATGTGGGTGGGGAGAAAAGAGTGTTAACACTGAGGAATAATAATCACTATTATAGTGATTTCATGTTAATCAGGTTCCACTGCTTCTTGCCTTCATGACCCTTCCCAGTCACAAAGGCTTACATAAAACCTCAGTGTTCACAGATACAGTGGATGTGATGAAGTGCCTAGTCAATAAGTCTGCTTTCTTTGTCTGTCTAAAGATTTTTAGTTCTGAACGTACATGTGGGTTTCTGACTGTGGATATTTACACTAGAACAAAGTGGCTATGAAGGCCAGAAAAGTGAATTGAGTTTCTTAAAGCTAGACATATAAACAGCTCTGAGCCAACTAACACTGGTGCTGAGAACCAAACTCAGGTCCTCTAAATGAGTAACACCAGCTCGTGGCAGCTGGCTATCTCCCCATCCCCCAAGAAGTTGTTTTACAAGATTTTCTGAGAAACTACTGTTAAATTATCGACAAAGAAGCCTTCCTTGTATTACTGTCATTAGCATTGTCTTCCCTTTCCCACACACAGACAGTTAAGGATGTTGCTATTCATGTGCACTTTAATATTTCCTGCCTTTTTGTGGATGGATATTGATCATGTGTGTGCTCTTTGCTTTCGTCCATTGTATGTGAAGAAAACACAAAAGATGAATCTCCTTGTTCCTGTATTTCTGTAATTTTCACTCTTCCTATACTTCCTCATCAGGATGATGAATTGCACAGTGGGACAGAGTTGTCAAAGATCTGTGGAACGCGCCATTCCTCGCCTGCGAGAAATTCACGCTGACACTGAAGGAGACGTCTGCGGCATCCATTTTAATATTGAATATAATATAAAAGAGGGAAGGAAAGAGAGAGAGGAAGAAAGCAAGAGAGAGAGGAAGGAGAGCGAGTAGCAGAGGGAGAGAGTAGCAGAGAGTCAGAGAGACAGAGAGCAGCAGAG
>LR750881.1:97425-266336 GCA_902729485.2 Mus minutoides | reverse complement strand
AAACAAGACTGTAACTCCTTTTTCTGTGGAAGGTTTTATACACTCAGCCCTTCTACAAATCCTGTAATGTGCAGTGGTTCAATACAATGCTAAATATAGAAATGCATGGTATGTCCATACAATTGAAATTCAGATTTACAAGGATTATAAAATAAATGGAAATACCATATTAATCTTAAATTTTAAAGTCATATTGATTGAAATTTTGTAGCTCAACATCAAATTGAAAGTGCTCGCATTCTCTTATATTAGCTATAATCACTATTTATTTATTTATTTATTTATTCATTCATTATACATAGATACACTCTAGCTGCTTTTAGACACACCAGAAGAGTGAGTCAGATCTTAGTACACATGGTTGTGAGCCACCTTGCATTTGCTGGGATTTGAACTCAGGACCTTCCAAAGAGCAGTCAGCACTCTTACCCACTGAGCCATCTCACCATCCCTAAAACCTTGTTTGTTTTGTTTTTTCGAAACAGGGTTTCTCTGTGTAGCCCTGGCTGTCCTGGAACTCACTCTGTAGACCAGGCTGGCCTTGAATTGAAGAGATTCATCTGCCTTTGTCTCCCAAGTGCTGGAATTAAAGGAATGTGCCACCAGTGCCCAGCTATAATCAGTGTTCTTACTTGAGAATCTTTGAAGTCAGAGAAAATAAAAGTGTATGTACCCAGGATTTCAAATTACCTCCAGATCCTCTGGTCTCCTCAATGTTTGCAGGAAAGTTTGCCCTTTGCTTCAGGGATGCTGTATGTTCTGGATTCTCTAGATGACAATTGTGACTTGAAGAAGGTAAATACAGTGTAGTCACCTTCATGTGCCTCTAAACTGAATTCAGAAGTCTTTATATAGGCGAACTGGAAGCCCCGCCCTAAGGTGGAGTCTTTACATATTTGCATGAATCAATTAACTTTTATAAAATCCTCCCTTAACCCTCTGTCTCTCACCCCCCCCCCCAGTGTTGTGTTAGTGTCACCCTATCTTTCTGTTGTGCTATGGCAGATGTAGATCCTCTCATCAATGAGGTGTTAATAAATTCAAAAAAANGTTGGCCACCAAACCTGGATTTAAGAATTTCTTTACCTAGAACTTGCTCTGTTCTAGGCTGGCTTTGAACTTAAATATCTTGTCTTTGCCTCCTGGGATTAAAGACTTGTACTACTGTAGTGGCTATCTCTGGTTGTCAACTTGACTATATTTGCAATGAACTACAATCCAGAATTGGAAGGCTCACCAGTGACCCTAACCTGGAGCCTTGGAAATAGAAGTCTCAGATCTGGATCTTGGTATGGAGATCTTGATAGCATATCGGCTATGGATTAAAGGTGTGTGATTAAGAAAGAGAGATCTCCGAGCTCAACATCATCTGGGATTAAAGGTGTGAGATTAAGACAGAGATCCCCGAGCTCAAGATCACCTGGGATTAAAGGTGTGATGGCACACACCTTTAATCTGGGTTACACCTTCTGCTGGAGTCTATATAAGGACACTGGAAGAAGGGAGACTGGCACTCGCTCTTTCGCCTGTTCACCGTGTGGGACTGAGTAACTGCTAGATCCTTGGACTTCCATTCATAGCTACTACTGAACCATTGTTGTGAATTGGGCTGCAGACTGTAAGTCATCAATAAATTCCTTTACTCCGTAAGTTCTGTGACTCTAACCCTGGACTGTGAGTGTCAGTTATGAGCTCAGCGAAGGGAATGCATTGGGGGACTTGATGTTGATGCCACCTGACTCTTAGATGTTGAGAGCAGCTTGACTACTGGACTTACACCTAGTGCATTCAGACAATGCCTCTTACAGCCTAAAGTGGAATCTACTGTGATCTTCAGATAGCAGGAAGATAGTCTAGTGACTAACAGAAGAAAACTGATGGAATGTTACCCTTTTGACTAGTATTGCTAGCCTAGGTTCTTTTGGTAATAGACATTGTAATTTAAACGGAAAGTTCCATATATATGTATATATTGACTAGATCTTAAAACCTTGCTAATATGGTTGCCTACTATTTCAGACTCCACATCTTGCAAAGAGTGATAGACATTCCATTTGTGATGCAGTTAGCTTTATGGCACATAGACATTCATAATTTGAGCCATGGATGTTCATGTGTACTTGACAGGTCAAACTATGAAGGACCCAGTGTCAAATCCAACTTTTTCCATGTATGCCTTAGGTTGAATTTGTTTCCTAGTTAATAGCTTTTACTGGCTTAGATATTCATACTCATCTCTGTTTTATTTTATGCTTAGACATATAAATCCAGAATTTAATAGTCTACTAGACAGATAAATGAGATGCATGAATATAAAAATATATAAGGGAAAGGAGATGGTAAACTATTTATAACTTTATTATATTATTAACATTTCAAAGTTTATTAGTTGCTTACATATTGTATAGTTACAAAATGTCTGTGCTCTATTAAATCAGAAGATTGCAATGTATCAGCAGGCTGGCTAATTTTACTGGAGTTTTCAACACAGTTGCTATTGTGGAAGGTTTTTGCATTAATTAAAAAGTTGGTAGAGACTGGCTTTTCCCTCAGCATGTCAGATGTAGAGAACGCGTGCTTTCAGTGTGTGAGTGGCATTGGCTGTGCACTCACATTCCTGATAGTTGCTCAGCCTCAACAGCTGTGGAATGGGGTGAGATCCAGTCATGGGTCGTTCTTACTTCAGAGGTTTGCTGTGGAATGGGGTGAGATCCAGTCATGGGTCGTTCTTACTTCAAAGCTTTAGTAGTTTGGAAGTTTGATTGACTGGCACATTCTATCATTGTCATAACTTAAATAATTCAGTTAAAAAATTTAAAAACATGATTTGATATTTAGGGCTTTTCTTTTTAAAAAATGAGAAGCAAGTAAAGAATTGTAAAGATTTAGGACTTCTTTCGGCATTGTGAAAATAAAGAAGCCAATGTGAAAGGAAAAAAAAGGACATGAAAGAAGCTTTTGCTTATTGCTTGCTGGCCCTAAGATATGGCAGTTTTGTCTATCTTATTGTTGTGGCTAATATTAAATTCATCTTCATCAAGATTCTCACATATACTGAGGACAAATAGCTCTTTAGAAATCCCACAGAACCCCAGGGTCATATTTGTAATGAGACATTCAGCCTCATGTGCTGAAACATTACTAGATTCTCAACCTGCTGGTTGTGAGATAGCCATTTTTTTGGCTACTCTGACTACATCCTTTAATCCAAACTCATAAACTTCCTGTTAATTTTACAGTCATCTTATCTGTTATGTTCCTTTAGAGAACCCAGAAATTTTACAGAAATTATTATTTCAAATGTCATAATTACACCCAGTCTTCTATAATTAATAAATACCAATTTGATAGCTGTGTTCCTTGAGGATAGACTGTGTATTTTGGAGCTTATGAAAGCGAGCATTGAACAGAGCTGATCTTTGTGCAGGTCAGAAATTATTGATTGAATCAGCTACATCTCAGTTTGTTGGACCACATCACGATCCCCTTACTCCTTTTCTCTCCTTCCCTTCTTGATTCTTTTTTTTTTTTTTTTGCCTATTTTTCCAGGTCAAATTCAGAATCTACTATAATTTTATCATCTAATAATAGTAAGAACTGAAAAGGACGAGCAAGTCTAGGAAGGAGAAGCCATGTCTCAGGTGGTTTATGAGTCTAGAACAGAATTAACACTGAATCCTAATTATTGACAGTACAACTTTCAAATATAGAGGGATTGTTATAGTGTCTGGGAGAAAGGGGATTATAGGCCAAGTATGAAGTAAGCTGTTATCTGTATGACAAGAACTTCAAGTCTCTGAAGAAAGAAATTGAAGAAGATCTCAGAAGATGGAAAGATCTCCCATGCTCATGGATTGGCAGGATTAATATAGTCAAAATGGCTATCCTGCCGAAAGCAATCTACAGATTTAATGCAATCCCCATCAAAATTCTTCACAGAGCTAGAAAGGGCAATTTGCAAATTCATCTGGAAAAAAAAAACCTAGGATAGCAAAAACTATCCTCAACAATAAAAGAACCTCTGGTGGAATCACCATGCCTGACCTCAAGCTGTACTACAGAGCAATTGTGGTAAAAACTGCATGGTACTGGTGTAACAACAGACAGGTAGACCAATGGAATAGAATTGAAGATCCAGAAATGAACCCACACACCTTTGGTCACCTTATCTTTGACAAGGGAGCTAAAACTATCCAGTGGAAAAAAGACAGCATTTTCAACAAATGGTGCTGGCACAACTGGCGGTCAACATGTAGAAGAATGCGAATTGATCCATTCCTATCTCCTTGTACAAAGCTCAAGTCTAAGTGGATCAAAGACCTCCACATTAAACCAGAGATACTGAAAATCATAGGAGAGAAAGTTGAGAAAACCCTTGAAGATATGGGAACAGGGGTAAAATTCCTAAAGAGAACACAAATGGCCTGTGCTATAGATCACAAATCAACAAATGGGACATTATAAAATTGCAAAGATTCTGTAAAGCAAAAGATACTGTCAATAAGACAAAAAGGCCACCAACGGATTGGGAAAGATTTTTTTACCAATCCTAAATCTGATAGGAGGCTAATATTCAATATTTACAAAGAGCTCAAGAAGCTGAACTCCAGAAATTCAAATAACCCCATTAAAAAATGGGGTACAGAGCTAAACAAAGAATTCTCAACTGAAGAATGCCAAAGGGCGGAGAAGCACCTTAAAAATGTTTGCAATCCTTAATCATCAGAGAAATGCAAATCAAAACAACCCTGAGATTCCACCTCACACATGTCAGAATGGCTAAGATTAAAAATTCAGGTGACAGCAGATGCTGTTGAGGATGTGGAGAAAGAGGATCACTCCTCCATTGCTGGTGGGATTGCAAGCTGGTACAACCACTCTGAAAATCAGTCTGGCAGTTTCTCAGAAAACTGGACATACTACTACTGAAAGATCCAGCAATACTTCTACTGGGCATATACCCAGAAGATATTCCAACTGGTAACAAAGACACATGCTCCACTATGTTCATAGCAGCGTTATTTATAATAGCCAGAAGCTGGAAAGAACCCAGATGTCCCTCAACAGAGGAATGGATACAGAAAATGTGGTACATTTACACAATGGAATACTACTCACCTATTAAAAGCAATGAATTTATGAAATTCTTGAGCAAATGGATGTATCTGGAGGATATCATCCTGAGTGAGGTAACCCAATCACAAAAGAAGTCACTTAATATGCACTCACTGATAAGCAGATTTTAGCCCAGAAACCCAGAATACCGAAGATACAATTTCCAAAACACAAGAAAATCAAGAAAGACCAGCGTGTGGATACTTCATTCCTCTCTAGAATAGGGATTAAAATATACCTGGAAGGAGGTGCAGAGACAAAGTTTGGAGCTAAAATGAAAGGATGGACCATCCAGAGAGTGCCCCACCCAGGTGGTCCATCACATAATCAGCCACCAAATGCAGACACTACTGCATACGCCAGCAGGATATTGCTGAAAGGACCCTGATATAGCTGTCTCCTGTGAAGCTTTGACAGTCCCTGACAAATACGGAAGTGAATGCTCACAATCATCTATAGGGCAGAACACAGGATCCCCAATGTAGGAGCTAGAGAGAGTACCCAAGAGCTGTAGGGGTCTGCAACCCTATAGATGGAACAACAATATGAACTAATCAGAACCCCTGGAGCTCACGTCTTTAGCTGCATATGTATTAGAAGATGGCCTAGTTGGCCATTATTGGGGAAGAAAGGCCCTTGGTCTAACAATGTTTATATGCCCCAGTAAAGCGGAATGCCAGGGCCAAATAGTGGGAGTGGGTGGGTAGGGGAGCAGAGCAGAGGGAGGGTATAGGGGACTTAAGGGATAACACTTGAAATGTAAATGAGGAAATTATCTAATAAATAAATAAATAAATAAATAAATAAATAAATAAATGAAATAAGCTGTTTCAGTCAATCCAGTTGCTCATGAAGAGTAACTATTTAATGAAAACATTTCTAGATCAATGAAATAAAAGTACAAAATTGTTTAACATTTCCAACAAACATTTCCAACATAAAATTGTCACCTACTCTCTCTTTGTATTTTACCTTTTGTTGGAGGATCCCTGTAAAGTACTTCAAAATAAAGCCAGGAGCTTTTTTTTTTTTTTTTTTTTTTTTTTTAGCTATTTACCATATTACAATGTCTCCTATACCTGAAGACATACACTCTGGTCCCTTCACCAGGAAAGCATGGCCTCATAGTACCTTCCCTGGGTTTGTGGGCTTTATGATGCTAGGGAACTGTCTACACAGGGTTGCCTAGTCTACATGTGCTGGTTTAACATTTATCTCCTGGATGAAGCTTTCTCATGAAGGGAGGTGAAGTTTAAAACTAGATCATGAGACTTTCGTAGTCACTGTTACAAGTCTGGATTTTGATTATAAGTTTAGAGGGAGGCTTTGGAGTGAGCTGATTGTTGCTTTAGAAAGAACATTAACGTTAGTCAAATATGGGTGCTCTCTCTATGCAGTAGTTAGAAGAATGCTGGAATATGTGGCAGGCAGCTGTGGTTTGAACTGCAGAATCATTGCAGCCTTCTGAAGGTTTGGATACAAGATGTGAAAGAAACTGAGGAATAATCTGAGAAACTGGGGTCAAAGATGAGGTGAACATTAAACTTCATCCACAGCCTTACTAACCACAGGAAAGGTAACAGAGAATTTTGGTGCTCAGCTTACAGGAAGGGTACAAATAGAAAGCAAATATCCAAAAGTGACTTCAAAAGAGACTGCAGAGCAGAAAAATAAGGCAGACCAAAAGTCTGTTTCACTTCTGACTTCTGATCAGGAATGAGCAGGAAAAGAAAAATGGCTGGTTAGCTAGCTTTCAGGAAATGGTATCATCAAATGAAAATAGATATCAGACAAAGAGAGTGTTATAGAGGATATAGAGGCAGAGTGTCACAAGAGTCACTGAAGCAATGTTGAGAACACAGAAAGAAAAGGTACCAGGATAGTTAACACTGGCAAAGAGTCATGAGTAACAAGCTGGATATATGTGTTAATGGTGAGGGAATAAGGGCACTAAATTGGAAGGCTGTGTTAAAGGTTGATTTATAAAACATACCAGTATTCCACTTCAAACTGGAATAGCTGCTTGACAGCAACCATGAGCCAGGGTGTCCCCTTCTCCACTTGAACTAGAGGGCTGTTCCTTAATTTCTACATTTATTGTTGAGTAAAGTAATTGTGACATCAGAAGAAATCCATCCAATCATAGTTTCTGCTTTCTCTAAATTCCTTCTCCCTTTTTCTAGTTTTTTTTTTCTCACTACTTCAACTTCATCTCTCATCTGTCCAATAGGTCTCTGTATATTAATCTGTATGCTAACACTATAACACCTCAATTTATATTTGTAATGAAAATTGTACCTAGAGTTCAAGAAGTGATCAGCTGGAATGCCTCTCTTCTCCTGACGCTCAAAATACTAAATATTTGGTTTTTGGAAAGTAAGCATTGCTATCTCAATGACCATATCATGTTGCCTATGACTACTTCTGTAGAAGTTTTACCTTATGACATCATTAATGGCTTGATATTTGTAATTACAAAGGGAACATCTATAATAAGGCTATATCTTCTAATAAAGGATAGTAGTTTTGTGTGTGTGTGTGTGTGTGTGTGTGTGTGTGTGTGTGTGTGACAGCCACTTGTCCCACACCGACCCCGACCAGCAGGAATAAGACACAGGACAACCAGGTTCCTTCTCAAGACGGTTTACTCAGGATACTTGATGCATGCAGTTACAGCTTAGCAGAGAATGGTGGAAAGGCCCCGAACCCTACCGGGACCAGCCAGATAAAACCTGTGCTGGTCAATCGCAGAATGCCACGTGACTCCTGCTCATATGCCAGGTAGACTTGGGGGTAAGATCAAACCACTGTCGACACAGCCTAATGCCATATTAGGAGTTGTTTATGCCAGTAAGGCTGAGGTGGTTGGTGCCATCCTTAAGGAGCGGAAGCAAGGCTCTCCACAGCCACTGTTGAGAATATGGATATCACAAATATCCAGTCACTCAACTCTCTTAATACTTTATAATTTTTATTTTATTTTTATGTTTTTATTTTTTAATTTCTAATTTACTTTTCATTATACTTATTTTTTTACTGGATATTTTCTTTATTTACATTTCAAATGTTGTCCCATTTCCCAGCTTTCTCCACCCCAGAAACCCCCTATTCCATCTTGCCTTCCCCTGCCTCTATGTGGGTGCTCTCCCACCCACCCACCCATTCTGACCTCCCCACCTTGGCACTTTCCTACGCTGGGGTATCGACCCTTCCCAGGACCAAGGGCCTCTCCTCCCATTGATGTCTCACAAGTCCATCCTCTGCTTCATATGCTGCTGGAGCCATGGGTCCCTCCATGTGTACTCTTTGGTTGGTGGTTTAGTCCCTGGGAGATCTGGGAGGGGAGGGGATCTGGTTGGTTGATATTGTTGTTTTTCCTATGGGGTTGCTAACCCCTCCAGCTTCTTTCTTTCTTTCTTTCTTTCTTTCTTTCTTTCTTTCTTTCTTTCTTTCTTTCTTTCTTTCTTGTTTGTTTGTTTTGTTTTTCAAGACAGGGTTTCTCTGTGTAGCCCTGGCTGTCCTGGAACTCACTCTGTAGCAGGCTGGCCTCGAACTCTGAAATCTGCCTGTCTCTGCCTCCTGAGTGCTGGATTAAAGGAGTGCACCACCAAGTCTGGCTCCCTTCATTCCTTTGTATAAATACTTCATTGGGGACCCAGTGCTCAGTCCAATGGTTGGCTGAGAGTATCCACCTCTGTATTTGTCAGACACTGGTAGAGCCTCTCAGGAGACAGCTATATCAGGCTCCTGTCAGCAAACACTTGTTGGCATCAGCAATAGTGTCTGGGTTTGGTGTCTGTATTTGGGATGGATGCCCAGATGGGGCAGTCTCTGGATGGCCTTTCCTTCAGTCTCTGCTCCACACTTTGTCTTCGTAATTCCTCCCTTGAGTATTTTGTTCCCCCTTCTAAGAAGGACTGAAGCATCCTTCTTCTTGATCTTCATGTGGCCTGTGAATTGTAGCTTGGATATTTCGGAGTTTGGGAGCTAATATTCACTTATCAGTGAGTGCATACTACATGTGTTCTTTTGTGACTTGGTTACCTCACTAAGGATGATATTTTCTGATTCCATCCATTTGCCTAAGAATTTCATGAATTCATTGTTTTTTAATAGCTGAGTAGTGCTCCATTGTGTAAATGAACTACATTTTCTGTAACCATTCCTCAGTTGAAGGACATCTGGTTTCTTTCCAGCTTCTGCCTATTATAAGTAAGTCTGCTGTGAACATAGTGGAGCATGTATTCTTGTTATATATTGGAACATTTTTTGGGTATATGCTCAGGAGTGGTATAGTTGGATCCTCATGTAGTACTATGTTTAATTTTCTGAGGCACTGCCAGATTGATTTCTATAGTTTTTTTAGCAGCTTGCAATCTCACCAGCATTGAAAGAGTGTTCCTCTTTCTTCACATCCTTACCAGCATCTGCTGTGACCTGAGTTTTTAACATTAGCCATTTTCACTGATGTGAGCTGGAATCTCAGGGTTGTTTTGATTTGCATTTCCCTGATGACTAAGGATGTTGAACATTTTGTTCAGCTCTGTACCCCATTTTAATATGGTTATTTGTTTCTCTGGAGTCTACCTTCTTGAGTTTTTTGTATATGTTGGATATTAGCTCTCTATCAGATATAGGATGGTAAAGATTTTCCCCAATCTGCTGTTTGCTGTTTTGTCCTACTGACAGTGTCCTTTGCCTTACAGAAGGTTTGCAATTTTATGTGGTACTATTTGTCAATTATATATATATAATTATATATATATATAAAATCATATATATATATATATATATATATGATATTTATCAATTCCTGAACTTAGAGCATAAGCCATTGGTGTTCTATTCAGGAAATTTTACCTGGTGCCCATATGTTCAAGACCCTTCCCCACTTTCTCTTCTGCTAGCTTCTGTGTATCTAGTTTTATGTGGCGGTCCTTAATCCACTTGGAGTTGACATTTGTACAAGGAGATAAGAATGGATTGATCAATTTGCATTCTTCTACAGGTTGACCAGCAGTTGAACAAGCACCATTTACTGAAAATGCTGTCTTTTTTCCACTACATGGTTTTAGCTCCATTTTCAAAGACCAAATGATTGTACGTTTGTGGGTTGTTTTTTTGTTTGTTTGTTTTGTTTTTTTTTTTTTGGTTTTTCGAGACAGGGTTTCTTTGTGTATTCCTGGCTGTCCTGGAACTCACTTTGTAGACCAGGCTGCCTGCCTCTGCCTCCCAAGTACTGGGATTAAAGGCATGCACCACCACGCCGGGTGTGAGTTCATTTTTACGTCTTCAATTCTATTCCATTGTTCTACCTGGCTGTCATTCTACCAATATCATACCTTTTTTTTTAATCACTCTTGCTCTGTAGTACAGTTTGAGATCAGGAATGTTTATTCCTCCAGAAGTTCTTTTATTGTTGAGAATAGTTGTTGCTATCCTGGTTTTTTTGTTATTCCAGATGAATTTGTGAATTGGTCTTACTAACTCTATGAAAAATTGAGTAGGAAATTTGATGGGAATTGCATTGAATCTGTAGATTGCTTTAGGCAAGATAGCCATTTTTACTCTATTTATCCTGTCAATCCATGATCATATGAGATCTTTCCATCTTCTGAGGTCTTTTCCTATTTATTTCTTCAGAGACTTGAAGTTCTTGTCATGCATATCTTTCACTTATTTGGTTAGAGTCACATCAAGATATCTTATATTCTTTCTGACTATTGTGAAGGGCATCCTTTTCCTAATTTCTTTCTCAGCCTGTTTATCATTTGAATATAGGAACGTTCCTGATTTGCTTGAGTTAATTTTATATCCAGCCACTTTCCTGAAGTGGTTTATCAGCTGTAAGAGTTTGCTGGTGGAGTTTTAGGAGTCACTTAAGTATACTATCATATCATCTGCAAATAGTGATATTTTGACTTCTTCCTTTCCAATTTATATCCCCTTGACCTAGTTTTGTTGTCTAAATGCTCTTGCTAGTACTTCAAGTACTATATTGACTAGGTATGGGAGAGACTGCAGCCTTGTCTAGTCCCCGATTTTAGTGGGATTGCATCACGTTTCTCTCCATTTAGTTTGATGTTGGCTATTGGTTTGCTTTATATTGCTTTTACTATGGTTAGGTATGTGTCTTAGTCAGGGTTTCTATTCCTGGACAAAACCAAGAAGCAAGTTGGGGAGGAAAGGGTTTATTCGGCTTACACTTCCACATTGCTGTTCATCACTGAAGGAAGTCAGGCCTGGAACGCAAGCAGGTCAGGAAGCAGGAGCTGATGCAGAAGCCATAGAGGGATGTTCCTTACTGGCTTGCTTCCCTTGGCTCCCTCAGCCTGCTCTCTTATAGAACCCAAGACTGCCAGCCCAGAGATGATCCCATCCACAAGGGGCCTTTCCCCCTTGATCCCCCTTGAAAATACCCCTCAGCTGGATATCATGGAGGCACTTCCCCGAATGAAGCTCCTTTCTCTGTAATAATCCAGCTGTGTCAAGTTGACACAAAAACTAGCCAGTGTAGTATGGAACTTGAAATCCTGTTTTTTTCTGAGACTTTTAACATAAAAAAATGTTGAATTTTGTCAAATGCTTTCCAGCATCTAATGAAATGATCACATGGTTTTTTTCTTTTTGTTTGTTCATGTAGTGGATTACATTGATGAGTTTCCTTATATTGAATCATCCCTGCACACCTGGGATAAATCCTACTTGATCATAGGGAATGATCATTTTGATATGTTTTTTGGATTCAGTTTGCAAGAATTTTATGTATTTTTGCAGCAATATTTACAAGGGAAATTGGTCTGAGGTTGTCTTTCTTTCTTGGGTCTTTGTGAAGTTTTGTATTAGCATAACTGTGGTTTCATAGAACAAATTGGGTAGTGTTCCTTCTGTTTTTATTTTGTGGAATAGTTTGAAGAGTACTGGTATTAAGTCTTTTTTGAAGGGCTGATAGAATGCTTCACTAAACTCATCCAGTCCTGGTCTTTTTTAGGTTGGGAGACTATTAATGACTGTTTCTATGTCTTTAGGGGTTATGGGAATGTTTAAATGGTTTATCCGATCCTGATTTCACTTTGGTATTTGGTATCTGCCTGGAAAATTATCCATTTCATACAGATTTTCCAGGTTTGTTGAGTATAGGCTTTTGTAGTAGGATCTAATGATTTTTTGAATTTCTTCAGTTTCAGTTGTTTTATCTTTCTTTTCATCTCTGATTTTGTTAATTTGGATACTATCTCTGTGCCCTCTGGTTAATCTGGTTAATGATTTATCTATCTTGTTGATTTTCTCAAAGAACCAGTTCCTGGTTTTGTTGATTCTTTGTACAGTTTTTTTTTTCCCCCTACTTGGTTGATTTTGACCCTGAGTTTGATTTTTTTTTTCCTGCCATCTACTCCTCTTGGGTATATTTGCTTCTTTTTGTTCTAGAGATTTATTTCTGGTGTGCTGTTAAATTGCTAATGTATGCTCTCTTCAGTTTCTTTTTGGAGGCTCTCAGAGGTATGAGTGTTTCTCATAGAACTGCTTTCATTGTGTCCCATAAGTTTGGGTATGTTATACCTTCATTTTCATTAAATTCTAAAATCTCTGTAATTTCTCTCTTTATTTCCTCCTTGACCAAGTTGTCATTGAGAGGAGTGTTTTTCAGCTTCCATATGTATGTAGGCTTTCTGTTATTTCTTTTGCTTTTGAAGAACAGCCTTTATTTGTAGTGATCTGATAAGATGCATGGGATTATTTCAATCTTCTTATATCTGCTGAGGTCTGTTTTGTGACCGATTATATAGTCAATTTTGGAGAAGTTACCATGTGGTACTGGGAATAAGGTATATTCTTTTGATTTAGGGTGAAATGTTCCATAGATATCTGTTAAATCTATTTGGTTCATAACTTCTGTTAGTTTCACTGTTCCTCTGTTTAGTTTGTGTTTCCATGATCTGTTCGTGGTTGAGAATGGAGTGTTGAAGTCTCCTACTCTTTTGTGTGAGGTGTAATGTGTGCTTTGAGCTTTAGTAAAGTTTCTTTTATGAATGTGGGTGCCTTTGCATTTGGAGCATAAATGTTTAGAACTGAGAGTTCTTCTTGGTAGATTTTCTTTTGACCAGTATGAAGTGTCCTTTCTTATCCTTTTTGATCTCTTTTGGTTAAAAGTCTATTTTATCCAATATTAGAATGGTTACTCTAGGTTGTTTCTTGGGACCATTTGCTTGGAAAATTGTTTTACAACCCTTTACTCTGAGTTAATGTTTGTCTTTGACACTGTATTTCCTGCATGCAGCAAAATGCTGGGTCCTGTTTATATATCCAGTTTTTTAGTCTATGTCTTTTTATTGGGGAATTGAGTCAATTGATGTTAAGAGGTAATGAGGAAGAGTGATAGTTGCTTCCTGTTATTTTTTTTATGTTATTTTTATGTTTGTATGGCTATTTTCTTTTGTGTTTGTTGAAAGAAGATTATTTTCTTGCTTTTTCTAGTGTGTAGTTTCTCTCCTTTTGTTGGCATTTTTCATTTATTATCCTGTGTATGGAAAGATATTATGTAAATTTGGTTTTGTCGTCATGGAATATCTTACTTTCTCCATCAATGGTAATTGAGAGTTTTGCTGGTACAGTAGTCTGGGCTGGCATTTGTTTTCTTTTAGGGTCTGTATGAGATCTGCCCAGGATCTTCTAGCTTTCATAGACTCTGGTGAGAAGTCTAGTGTAACTCTGATAGGTCTGCCTTTATATGTTATTTGACCTTTTCCCTTACTGTTTTTAATATTCTTTCTTTGTTTTTTGCATTTGATGTTTTGACTCTTATATGATGGGTGGAATTTATTTTCTGGTCCAGTCTATTTGGAGTATTGTAGGCCTCTTGTATGTTCATGGTCATCTCTTTCATTAGGTTAGGGAAGTCTTTTTTTTTTTTTCTATAATTTTGTTGAAGATATTTACTGGTCCTTTAACTTGGGAGTCTTCTCTCCCTTCTGTACCTATTATTTCTCCTTATGTCCTGGAATTCCTGGATGTTTTGGGTTAGCACATTTTTGCATTTTGCATTTTCTTTGACTGTTGTGTCAATGTTTTCTATGCTATCTTCTGCCCCTGAGATTCTCTCTTCTTTTATATGCTGCTGGTGATGCTTACATCTATGACTCTTGATCACTTTCCTAGGTTTTCTGTCTCCAGGTTTGTCTCTCTTTGTGATTTCTTTATTATTTTTATCTCCATTTTTAGATCCTGGAAGGTTTTGTTTAATTCCTTCACCTGTTTGATTGTGTTTCCTGTAATTCTTTAAGGAATGTTTGTGTTTCCTCTATATGGGATTCTACTTGTTTAACTCTGTTCTCCTGTATTTCTTTAAGAGCGTTATTTAAGTCCTCTGTTATCATCATCATGAGATGTGATTTTAAATGAGAGTCTTGCTTTTCTTGTGTGTTGGGGTATCTAGAGCTCACTGTGGTGGTAGTATTGGGTTTTGATGATGCCAAATATCCTTTGTTTCTGTTGCTTATGTTTTTGCTCTTGCTTCTTGCCATATGGGTATCTCTGGTGGTAGCTGGTTTTGCTGGGTCTGACTGTGGCTTATCCCTCCTCTGCTCACAGTTGTGTCAGCACTCCTGAGAGACCAGATCTCCCCTGGCAGTATTTGGGTATAGGGCTGTGGCATAGGATCAGTTCCAGACATTGTGGCTATCTCTCTCTCTCTCTTTTTTTTTTTTTTGGTTTTTTGAGACAGGGTTTCTCTATATAGCCCTGGCTGTCCTGGAACACACTCTGTAGATCAGGCTGGCCTCAAACTCAGAAATCCGCCTGCCTCTGCCTCCCGAGTGCTGGGATTTAAGGTGTGTGCCACCACGCCCTGCAATATATCCCATATATTAAAATATTAAAAATAATTATATATTTAATTATATGTGTATATATAATTTATACATTTATATATAATTATATATTTATTATATATTTAATTATATACATTTATATATTATATATTATTATATATAATTTATATATCTATATAATTATATATTTAGTTATATACAGTTAATATGTTTAAATATTTATATTATATATTTAATTATTACATAATATATTAATATATAACATATTACATATTAATATATTTTATATATTATATTTATTATATATTATATATTATATATTATGTGTTATATATGATATATTTATTATTTATATTTATTATGCCAATAATTAGCAAGAGTTACTTGACAGTAGCCCCTTGTGATACACTTAACGAAGCTGAAATTCTGATTGCTTACAGATTCCATATTAATAAAAGGCCAAAGACTCTGGAACGAGCCAATCACACTTTTTACAATGGATTTTCAGGGCTCAGACTGCAGATGCCGTCTGATAGGGCATCGGCAACGTTCATATTGCAGGTAATACTGTTTTTCTTTAGAACTTGTTACACAAAATCATTTCTTCAATGCTTACTTTATCAATCCACCATCGGTCTGGTA
The DNA here is from genome assembly GCA_902729485.2 of Mus minutoides. Taxonomy (NCBI): domain Eukaryota; kingdom Metazoa; phylum Chordata; class Mammalia; order Rodentia; family Muridae; genus Mus; species Mus minutoides. The sequence goes on along the minus strand of LR750881.1, from coordinate 250,752 downwards.
ATGGTAGGTATCCCATCCTTAAGAATTTGTACAATGTGTGTCATTCTATAACTCTTTAATAAATGCTGACTAAATTAATCTAAAATATTCTAATTTTAATTTTGGAAGATCAATCTAATTGACAAACTAATAACCGATGTATCAATTTCTCCTGTCTGTCAAAATTGAGATAGCACGGGAAGCATTAACATTTGAAAGTAATTAAGTTACTTTAAACATTAGTTTCTACCTTTTCTCTCTTTTAGTTCTTTTGCGTACTTTTAGCTAAAGCTAACAGTCTGGAAACTAACAAATTATTTAAGCAATTCTTGAAATGTTTATTTGGGATCCAAAAAAACATTTGATACTATTGGTGAATGGGGGTAATTCCTATCCCACCTGTTACATAATAATTATTTAAAACTATATATTTATCTGGGCCTAGTAGTGCATGCCTTTGTTCCCAGCATGTAAGAGGCAAAGGCAGGCAGATGTTGAGTTCAAGGACTGAGGAATACCTGGTCTATAAGTTTTAGGACAGAGAAACCTTGTCTCAAAAAAAAAAAATGCTCCCCCTCCTCTAAGCCTTATATTTTTTATTTATGTAACAGATAAAATCATCAATTCCAATATGAAAAAAATATTTATTATTCATGTTTTACAAATGATAAAAATTCATATGTTGAAAAAATTATTTTGTCTGCTCTGTGGCAGTATTTCTTAAGATATATATGAGGAGTATATCTACATGGCAATCTGTTGCATCTATAAAATAATTTTATTTTAATTTTCTATGTATTTACCTACCTGTAGGAGGATTAATTTTGATATAATAATATATTTTTAACAGTGTTTATTTGCAAATAAGAATATCAGAGGTATTGGCTTAGAATTGTCCAAAGAGCCAGTATTAGAGGAGCTGATGTTACCAGGGGCTTTAAAGTTTATAAACATTTAAAAATAAGTTGTCAGGCTTTGGGATGTGGCGAAATTGGTACAAGGCACATCTAACATGGAAAAAGACTTGGGTTCAGTTCCCATAACCATATAAACTGTGTTTGGTGTCTCATTTCTCACGAGTTCTAGGTTGTCCTTGCTGGTTTGCCAAAGTTTCCAAAGAAAAGCTATTTTGCAGAGGCATTAACAGTGACAACCAAGAAAAACACATTAGGAGCTTCCAGAAACTTACTGGAAGCAAGGTGCCTTTTCCAAGGCCATTAGATACTGCTCAGGATACAGGAAGGGCAGGACATAGCCTAGAGATGTCATTGCTTTCAATGTCCACTCAGGAATTTAGTTTTGGTTGCAAAATTATTTCTGGCCTGGGCTGAAAAGTCAGTTATAATTTGTTAGAATGTTCCCTTTGAGTGAGAGAGATACAGAAATTCTATTTGCAAGACCTGCCATTTTGAGATATTCTAAACCCCTTTAAAGGAAAATGCTTTTTAACTTTAACAGAGAGACAGGGACAAGGTTAGGAGTGAGGTTTTGAATTTACTGCATTAAATAGTGCAAGGCCTTTGGAATGATGAATTTTTTTTTTTCATTAGCAGCTGCAATATTCCAGTGAGGTTTGTTTTTTAAAAATCTGCTTTAGAAACACAGAAATGTGGAGTTTTGTCCAGTGCGTGGAAGTTGGGGTAGGGATGTGAGTAGGATTGGGGTGGTGTGGGAATGGGATGAGGCCTGGGATAAACTCTTAAGCTCTGGAGTTTGGTGTTACTATAACTTAGGCACCAGGTTGTTACTGTATCCCCTAATGTGAGCAGGTATCTATTGGAACAGTGAATCTGGAAGCTGAATAAGGAACTCTTCTGTGAGCTTTGTAGTGAAAACACCATTCTTGAGATGCAGTTGACAAAAGGCCCTGATTTCTCTTCAGGACACAATCAGAGCTCTTCTCTTGGTAGCAGCTCCATCTGCTGCCCTGACTTCTACTGCAGGCAGACTCAACAGGAAGCAGCCTGCTCCCCTGGGGCTTCCAACGCCTCTCTAGAGTTTCCCTTGTCTCTGGATCTTTGCAAAATTCCTCTTCTCATCTTAGCTATCCATTTGCAGCCCCCAGGCCTGCAGTTGCAGTCAGAGGCACCCCCTGACCCAAAAAGGCATGGCGAGGCCTAGGCATCTCCGTGGCCTGGGGATGTTCATTACCGCAGTGCTGGCCTCCTTCATCGCGGGCTTTACTGTGGGTAAGTGTGAAAGCAGGGACGATGAGACCTCATCGCAGGGAGGAGAAGCCCAGGGTGGAGGGCTGGGATGTCTTCGGAGGAGTTCCCAAAAGATTACAGCAAAAGTAGAGAACGAATACAATGAACTCTGTCGGAATTCCACTTTATTAAGGATCTTTGGAGTGTAGACTACTGCTGTCGCCTGCTGAGATCACTCAAGCTGTCATTATCTATCGGATTGGAAAAAACATAACTTAATTTCCAAGTAATTAAGGATTGAAACGTTGTTTTAGTGAATGTTTTTGGAGTGCTCCTTCTGTGTCCAGGGCTGTTTCTGTACTAGATCTAAGGGAGAGCCGGAAATGCGGTGCTTCGAGTATTCATAGCAAGAGAGAAAGTAAACCTGTTATATTGTGTATGAGGATTTTTAAAAGTTTTCTGCAATTAGTATGTTTGTTGTTGTTGTTGTTTTGTTTTGTTTTTTGTTTCTTTCCCCCAAGCCTGCACAATGATCTGTTGGTTGGGTATCATTAAGTTCTTTTTTAATTTGGTGTCTCCTTTAATAGTCAGAAGCAATCAGTGTGCACGTGTTTGTGTATTTTTATGTGTGTATCTCTGTGAGCTGTTTGTGCGTACCTGTAATTCCACTCCACCTGTTCCCCTCCCCCAGGTTGGTTTATTAAGCCTCTCAAAGAAACTACTACTTCAGCTGGTTATCATCAAAGTATACAACAGAAACTCTTATCTGAAATGAAAGCTGAAAACATTAGATCTTTTCTTCGGTAAGTTTCTTTTGCATTTTTATCTTAGAAATGGTGTTTTTTCTTTATATGCCCCAATACAGGCCAAGATGTGGGAGTGGGTGGGTAGGGGAGCAGGGTGGGGGATGGGGAGGGTTTAGGGGGCTTTCGGGATAACATTTGAAATGTAAATGAAGAAAATATCTAATAAAAATTGAAAAAAAACATTACCTTCAAGCTATGTGTATATATATGGTGTACAGAAAATAATAAAATCTGCGTGTAGATTTGGAAAAAAAAAAGAAATGGTGTTTTTTGCATGAGCAAGCGTATTAAAACTTGACCAGCCTTTATTTATATGTGAAATTATAAATTGCTTTGATCAGTTCATCGATTTTTAAAATGTGTCTATTGCACTGGGGATGAAAGCGACGGCCTACTGCAGAGAAGCCTGCAGAGAAGCCTTTTCTCCTCTCTGACTTTATCCTACAGAAAAGTATCTGGTTGCTGTATTTACAGTCCTTTCACCTTCATGTGACCTTGCACTGAAATTGAAAGGCATTGTTTTTTTCCTGGTATACTGATTTAATCAGCATTCTGGACTAAATCGGAAAAATCTTATTCTCCTCAAAATCCCTTCCTTTACTGCATTCTGCAGGGAAGAGATAGGACACTGGAAGACTCATGACTTAGTAGAAAGGAGACTGCTCTTTCTGGTTGTGATTGTCATACACTTTTTTTTCTCATTTTGGCAATTTTTTTGTTGTTGTTGTTTAAACACAGCACTAACTCACAACAATAAAGATAATGTAAACTTTTTTAACTTCTTTTTGAAGACAGTTCATGTTGTGTTCAGGCTACTTCAGAATAGAGTGCCACTAACAAATCAGATTTATTGAATTATAATTTACATAAACTATAGCTTCAAAACTTATGATTTCAGAGATTTGACAGATGTGTTATAGTAAATGATCCACATGTCCTACCAGGATCTTTCTTTTCTCTAGTCATTAATCTAAGAAGGGATATGAGATACACTTGAGCTTCATGGAAGGGGAGAGAAGCTGTTGAAGGAAAAATGCAAGAGAGAATGCTGTGTATTTGAACTTTACTGTTCAATTTGGACCATGAGGGGAAACTCGAAGGTTACAGTCTGTTTTGTTTTCTTCTGTTTCACTTCAGTGTTTCACTTCATTGAGCCCTCTCCTCTATAAGATGAGAAGTACAAACTTGTGACCAACCGCCTCTCCTCATTTAAACAAATATACTGATTTTTTTCTAACTGCGAAAATAGTATCTGTCCATTGTAGAAAGTAACACAAAAATGAACTATTGTCATAGAAGGATTTCTATTGCTGTGATAAATGCCATTAGTAAAAGTCACTTGGTGAGGAAGGGGTTTCTTCATCTTAGAACTCTCAGGACCTAACCCGTCACTGAGGTGAGTCAGGGCAGGAACTCAAGGGAGGAACCTGGTAGCAGAAACCAAAGTATCCAAAGGATGGACCCAGTGACTGAGGCTGCCAGGGATCCATCCCATAATCAGCCACCAAACATAGACACTATTGCATATGCCAGCAAAATAGTGCTGAAAGGGCCCGGATATAGCTGTCTCATGGGATATAGGCCTGGCAAACACGGAAGTGGATGCTCACAGTCAGCTATTAGATGGAACACAGGACTCCCAAGGAAGGAGCTAGAGAAAGTACCCATAGCTGAAGGAGTCTTCAACCCTATAGGTGGAAGAATAACATGAACTAACTAGTACCCCCTGAGCTCATGTCTCTAGCTGCATATATAGAAGAAGATGGCCTGGTTGGCCATCATTGGGAAGAGAGGCCCCCTTTTCATGCAGACTTATATGCCCCAGTACAGGGGAACTCCAGGGCCAAGATATGGGAGTGGGTGGGTAGGGGAGCAGGGCCGGGAGAGGGGAGGGTATAGGGAACTTTCTGGATAACACTTGAAATGTAAATGAAGAAAATATCTAATAAAAATTGGAAAAACAAAACAAAACAAAACAAAAAACAAACAAACAAAAAGAAACCAAAGTATAAATCACGAATGAGGTTTGCCAGCTTCCTCCCCCTGGATTTCTCACTTTGCTTCTTATTGATTTCAATACCACCTGCCCAGGAATGGCACTGCCCACAGTGGCTAGTGCCCTTCTCCCCATTTCAATCATTAGTCAAGAAAATGCCTCAGAATTGCCTCCACTCCAGTCTGATGGAGGCAATTTCTCAGTTGAAATTCCCTGGTCTAGATGACTCTAGGTTGTCAAGCTGAAAACAAAACAAAAAACAAAACTAGAAATCCCACCTCTAATATGGTGGTTTGAGTTGATATTCCTCCAGCCCCCACCCCAGACTCAGGTGTTTGAATGCTTGCACCATGGGGAGTGGCACTATTAGAAAGTATGGCCTTGTTGGAGGAAGTGTTCCACTATGAGGATAGACTTTGAAGTCCTGTATGCTCAAGTTCTGCCCAGTGTGGAAATACAGTTCTCTTCAGCTGCCTTTGGATCAGCTCCCAGCAATCTTTCCACAATCATTTCTGCCTGGGTTCTGCTATGCTTCCCTCTATGATGATAATGGATTAAAGTTCTAAAACTGTAAGCCAGCAGCAATTAAATTTTGTCCTTTATAAGAGTTGCTCTGGCCCCAGGGAGTGGGAAGGACTCACAGGGGTTAGGGTGGGGACATCCTCTTGGAGACTGGGGAAACAGGAATGGGATAAGGAACTGTTAGAGGTCAGACTGAGAGGGGGGTCATCGAAGAAGTATAAATAAAATTAATTTTAAAAAAAGAGTTGCTCTGGTCTTGATGTGTCTTCACAGCAATAAAACCCTAAGACACCTAAACAATACAATTATGTAAAGTAGAAATTAAATATACCTAGCGTCAATGTTTTTTCCTCTAGTTGTAAGATAACTTGTCTTAACTCATTTGTACTTTAAAAAAATATTTGATATGTTAAACATCTTAATTATGTGTAGAAAGAAAATTTTCTAGAACTTGATATTTAAGATTTTGTGGGTTGATAATAATTTGCAGATAGGCTAGGTAAACTATTCAAGTGCAGGAAGAAATATTTATGTGTGGGAAGAAGGCCTCTTTCAAAGTCTAAAAGGCTGAAAAGGTAAGAAAGTGGAAATACCTACTGCCTTTGTGCAGAAGCTTGTGAGCACAGTAACAGTGACTATGGCTGAAAGGTGGAAGGATGGAGCAGATGGATTTTGGGATTTGAACATTATAGTTTACATCATACAAGACTGTCTAAGCATCACAAGCAAAGGTATAATAAGGTCACATCAACTAATGAGAAAGTTATAAGTTTATGTTCAAGCCCAAGCATTTATTAGCTGTAAAAATATGAACTATTTTCCCAGTTCTTTTATTGGCAAAATAATGGAAAGAAGGGTTGTGAGGATGGAGCTGAAATGTGAAAGTGTGCATACAGGGTTTTCACTGAAAAATACATCTTCATGTCCATGGATTTGGTTTGCTGTGGTTTTCTTTTGTTTGGCGATGGGTTATCCTTTAGTTAGCTTTAAAATTAATTTACAAAGTTGTTCATTTGTTCCATACCGATGTAGGTGGGAAAGAAAAGAAACTTTAAAAATATTGTTCATCTAAAGCAGAGTAAATCTCACCAATAGCTTAACTGTGTTTCTTGGGTCATTAAGATGCTGTGGCTTGATTTACATCCAAAACTATGAAAACATCCTACAAAGCAGAACAGCAGGTTTGTGCTTCTCATGTCCTGAACAAGACTTCAACATTAGAGAATACAAAAGCTCATGGACCTTAATTTCAATGAAATGAATACAGTGCTACCTGCGTGTTACAGTTGACAGAAACATCTCTGACAAATGCAGAGCACCTGGCTGGCTCTGAGCAAACATTAAGACTTTCCTTCAAAATGTTACACATAAACACATCCTTGCTACAGAGCTGTGACATTCTTAAAGAGGTCTTTTCACATTTGGCACATTTGGTTCTGTGCTATTATTTTGTTTTGTTTTGTTTTGTCTTGTTTTGTTTTTACAAGGGATGATGTTTTTCTAGAGGAAGGATAAAATGGATATTGTAGTTGTGCTTAATTACTTTAAATAGTCTAGCTCTCTCTTCTTTTCTTCTCTCTCTCTCTGTATACACTTTTTTCTGTTTCTCTCTCCCTCTCCCACTGTTCCCCATGGGAATTGCCATGGCTTCAGTCCTTGGGACCAGAGAACTTGATTGCCAGAGAGCAGCTTCCCAATAAACCTGCCTTTAAATTTTTTTTTACTTATGTTATATATGTGAGTAGTGTAGCTATCTTCAGACACACCAGAAGGGAGGCATCAGATCCCATTACAGCTGGTTGTGAGCCACCATGTGGTTGCTGGGAGTTGAACTCAGGATGTCTGGAAAAGCAATCAGTACTGTTAAGTGCTAAGCCATCTATCCAGCCCCCTAAACCTGCCTTTAATATTAAAAAAAAAAGGCATGTCCAAAAAAATTAATATATCCAGGTAAGATTTTTCTATGTCTGACACATAATTGATCCTTGACTGATTGCTCTCTTAATTCTTACTTTTATTCCTCTCATTTTAGTTCCTTTACAAAACTTCCCCATCTGGCAGGAACGGAACAAAATTTTCTTCTTGCCAAGGAAATCCAAACACAGTGGAAGAAATTTGGATTAGATTCAGCTAACCTGGTTCATTACGATGTTCTCTTGTCTTACCCAAATGAGACCAATGCAAACTATGTGTCCATCGTGGATGAGCATGGAGTTGAGGTGAGGTAGCATTATTGGAGTTTCCGTATGTTGTAATGTCTGGCTTGCACTTTGCCTTTGTGACAGGATCTCACCTTTTAGCTCTTGCTGGGTTGAAATCTGCTGCATGAACCAGACTGGCTACAAATTAGTGGCAATCCTCTTGTCTCAGCTTCCTGAGTTCTGGGATTACAGGTGCAAACAGTCATGCATAGTTCATTGTTTGCTTCTTGCTTCTTTATTGATTGGAATGCTGAGTCAAATAGCCCGAGAAATGTGTTATTAGTGCAATACCACTTATGTAAATCAGAAAAGTTAATACACTGCCAACTCCTCAGTGTCTATTCCTGTTAAGTGTGGTAAACTTCCTCAGGCCAGGATGAAGATTTAGATACAGCTCTTTTTCTTTAAGTAAGGTGCGGCATACAAAGGAATACATCATTTAAAATCAGTAGAGTAAGTGCTGGGGATAGAGAACTAAGGTTCGTCATCTACACAGGAACAGGTCATTTTGACTAAAAAGGGAGATAAAAGGTGTTCCTGGAGGAATTCATATATGATCCAAAGACGAGAATAAGAGTTTAACCACATGAAATGCAAGCCAGGTAAGAGAATTCTAGTCTGAGGAAATCACTGGACATGCATAATGATGTAAAACCTGCTCACTGTTGTCAGTAGGGTTTGTCTATTAACGAAGCCTTGTCTTATGATATACAATCCCAAGAGTAACTCAGGGGGCAATATGGGCAGTGCCTTACTTGTGATCTGAGATTATTCCATGTAACAATCCCTGTTTGAATTCTTGCTAGATTTTTAAAACATCACACCTTGAACCACCACCAGATGGATATGAGAATGTTACAAACATCATACCACCATACAATGCGTTTTCAGCCAGTGGCATGCCAGAGGTAAAAAGCTACATTTTAAAATAAGCATGGCTTTGCATCTTTCTTTGCATATGAAAGCCTGTGAAGAGAAATATGACTGAGGAGACTTCACATGGAGGCCGAATATGTGTATTCATTGTTGTTCAGTATTATGAACACCTTCAAAAATTAAAAACACTTTCTTTTTTAGTTATAAAAATGAACATAAGGAAAAGGAAAAGCAAACAAATGCCCTAAAAGATAGGCTCCAAGAAGCAACAAAGTTAAGAAATGTATTTTAATTCAGGGAAGGCAACAGATGCTTTCAGCAGATTTCCCCACTGCTTAAAATGTGAATTTTAAATTATTTTTATTCATCCATCTTTGTAATTCATACGATAGGTCTCCTTAAAATAATATTGTAGTTGGAAATTAAACTTTTGGAACTTTAGGAGCCATCCCCAATTAATAGCCATTTGGAAATGATAATGGTTTTTATTTCTGTGGAAGTCTTACTGAGGAAACAAACCTCACTTAAGGTTGGGTGCATGCCCAGTAGTAGACTGGGGATACAAAACGAATTCAACTGCTTTTTTGGAGGTTGTTTGTCTTATAATGTTAAGCTAGGACTTTTTTTTAAATAACCTTACAGGTCCTTTCCATATATAGTATGGTTTCCTGGTTTGTGTTGAGATGCAGTTCCTGTGTGTATGAATCTCTGCATCTCTGCATCTATGTGCATTGACTGTGCTTTTTCTTTGCTTTTTTTGCTGTTTTGATGTTTTTTCCAATTCTGCTTTGTTTGTTTTATTTTGTCTTATGGAGTTTTATGTTATTATTATTCCTTAGGTGCTTGTTTTCTTTCTTTCTTTTTTTTTTTTTAATTTATTTATTTATTATATGTCAGTACACTGTAGCTGTCTTCAGACATTCCAGAAGAGGGCATCAGATTTCATAGCAGATGGCTGTGAGCCACCATGTGGTTGCTGAGATTTGAACTCAGGACCTTCAGAAGAGCAGTTGATGCTCTTAACTGCTGAGCCATCTCACCAGCTCTTGTTTGTTTTCTAAGGAGAGAGAAAGTGTGTGGATCTAGATGGGAGGCGAGGTGGGGAAGAATGGGAAAGAAGAGGGAGAAGGAAAATTGTAATTAGTATATGTTATGTGAAAAAAATCTATTTAAAAAATTGAAAATAGAAGATGAAAACTAAAACGCAAGCACAGTTGGGATTGTCAAAGCAGCGTATGTTGCCTGCTGATATTTTTTTCTGAGAACAACTATTTAAAATATCTTAGTCAACTCTTTAATGAATATTTGAAGTATTAAAAAGATGTTGTAATGAGTTCCAAATGATAGTTCATCCCAAATAAGGACAGAAAACTGCCAATACAATTTTGAAGAGCAACTTATTTTAATTTTTTTCTTTAAGGCACAGCATATGTAACTTTCCCGTTTCCCTGTAGGGAGAGCTTGTGTATGTCAACTACGCTCGTACCGAGGACTTCTTCAAACTAGAAAGAGAGATGAACATCAACTGCACTGGCAAGATTGTTATTGCAAGATATGGGAAAATCTTTAGAGGAAACAAAGTAGAGTATTCTTCTTTCTAGAGGGAAGGGAGAGGTTTGATCTCACAAGTGTAAATGGTCAATTATATTCACTCTCTGAAGATGCTCTTAATTTTTTTTTATTTTTTGGTTGTTCTCCATAGGTACACAGAAGACTTTAGTTTTTATATAACTTGATATTTCCAGAAAGAAAATTATTTTTATTAGCAAAGTAGTATTTGCTGTGTCTGTTCTAGACAGAGTTAAAAACCTGTTTATTTATGTAAACATTTGTAAAGTACTTACTCAATGATGTGCATGATTTGTTGGGTAGTTGTTTCAGAGACTAGCATGGTGGTGCACGCCTTTAATCCCAGCACTCGGGAGGGAGGCAGAGGCAGGCGGATTTCCGAGTTCGAGGCCAGCCTGGTCTACAGAGTGAGTTCCAGGACAGCCAGGGCTACACAGAGAAACCCTGTCTTGGAAAAAAAAAAAAGTCAATAGGAGAAAATCTATATCAGTAAAAAGGAACATTTCCTCTGTATCATCCAACTTAATTTTCTAACATAATCAATTTTAGTCACCCTCTCCCTATTTAATTCTCTGAATTTTAAATATGTGAAAATGTACACTTTATGCAATCATTATAATTAGACTTTAAAGAGGCCTTGATATACTCTCTGTTCTGTAACAGTGTTCTCATTCAGCTATTCATGACATAACCATGTAAGCACACTGAAGACTGTACAGTATAGTAGCAGCTAAGTGGTTGGGACACTAACTCCACACCTGGCCCAGGTAGACTTTTTCATTGTCATTTGCTCTCTCTATGCCAGTGCCCATATGAGTGGAATAGGAATGCTAATAGAACTAGTCTCATAAACTTCTTCATAGGATCCTAGCACCTCAGTAGCAAACCAATACTAGTAATTTCAATATGACTATTTATTAGATGCCTCATTAATTTAAATGTATCTATTAACACATTTAAATGTATTAATTAATTAATTTAATTTAAACGCATAATTTAAATGTATAATATTTTTCAGAACCAATAAAAAGTTTAGCTAATCGTTTTCCTGTTAGATATTTTCCATAGTTGGGCTTTAATATGTTACTACTATAAATAATTCCATTTCAATAATTTACGTGTACTTCAAGTATTTATATATAATATTTATTATATAGATTAATAAAAATGTTCTTCAGAGTTTTGATAAAATAATTAATTGCCTTTCCAGAAGGCTGGGATGTTGACATGGTTGAGTATTTTCTGAATGTTGCAAGGCATATGAGAGAGCCAAGAGTGACAGTTACCTATCTGCCTGCCTTCTGCTATACTTCTGATGATTAGGAATTCATTTTTCTCACTGGATAAAGATCCATATTCTTAGCAATATCCAGATGGTTAGATGCTTACAAAGTCACTTTTGAAGGACACACTGTGTCTGTTCCAGACAGAGTTAAAAACCTGTTTATTTAAATAAGTATTTGTAAAGTGCTTACTCAATGATGTACAAGATTTGGTGGGTAGTTGTTTCAGAGACTAGCATTTTTCACATTCTGTAAAACACCTTCGTTTTAATAGGGGAGACAAACACTTGAAAGCTATTTTAAAATATTATGAACTGACCTACGATAGAAATGTATATAAAATAAGTATAAAGAAGAAGGGATTTGGGAATGGCAGGAACAGTTCATAACAGATAATTTAGTTAGGATTTTGTAAGATAAATGACCATTTATTAAGTTTAGCAAGAAGGAAATTAGTTTGAAGGCAAAGATAACAAACATATAACAACACCATTGAAAGCATGTATTTTACTACTTTTGTATTAAGAAGCCAGTCATTCGTATTCCTGTATCATGTTCCATATTAACCTTACAGGTCAAAAATGCCATGCTAGCTGGGGCCATGGGAATCATTCTGTACTCTGATCCAGCTGACTACTTTGCTCCTGACGTACAGCCATATCCCGAAGGATGGAACCTTCCTGGATCTGCAGCCCAGAGAGGAAATGTCTTAAATCTGAATGGGGCAGGTGACCCACTCACTCCAGGCTATCCAGCTAAAGGTAACGGTGAATTTGTCAGTTTACTCCTGTAATATATTCCTTGCTATTCTAGGTGCATAAAAACAAAGACACACTAAAATAAGAATTACAACAGAACTAAAATTATATATGCCTTTATGTCATTGGATTTTGATTGCTAGAAAATAAGTAATTTCTCCTGTATTATTTTGGTTTTAAACTTCCACCAGATGTAGACATGGGAAGATGGTATCATCTGATTTTTCTTTTTTCAAAGCAGGATGTTCAGAAAACCTGATATTAATAATTAAAAGAATGCAGAATTTTGTTATTTAGTTATAAATTTCCTTTTCTTTTTTGTTTTTAAATTAGTTTTAAAAGTTACTTTAAATGACCTTTATGGAAGGCACAGGCAGGCAGATCTCTGTCAGTTTGAGTCCAGTTTGGTCTACAGAGTTCCAGAACAGCCAAGGCTACAAAGAGAAACTTTGTCTCAAATAATTAAAGTATGAAAAATGAAAACAAAGAAGTTACTTTAAGTGTAAAATTTTTGGCAATTGTGAAGCTGTCTATCTCTACAACTAGATAATGACTAAAACCACTCCCTCTTCAGATAGTTTCTTCTTATTCCATTTCTTGCAATTCTTACCTCCTAGTAGCCATCTCTAGGCAATCAATGATCTACTTTTGAAACATTAGCAGTTCTTTTTGAGTGTCCCCCCCCACCCCCCGACCCCCGCGCGACTAGATGGAAATGATGTTGTGCTCCACTCATGGCTGGATCCAAGATCCTGTGGGGAGTCCTCTAGGGCTGGTTGGGGAGTGCACAGGGTGTGCGCCCAAGGAAACCAGGCGCGCTGGCAGGGACAAGAAGGGACCTCTTATAACTGCTTTCATTGTGCAGCTTAAGTTTGGGTATGTTGTACCTTCATTTTCATTAAATTCTAAGAAGTCTTTAATTTCCTTCTCTTTCTTTTCCTTCCTTTCTTTCTTTCTTTCTTTCTTTCTTTCTTTCTTTCTTTCTTTCTTTCTTTCTTTCTTTCTTTCTTTCTCCCTTTCTTTCTCCCTTTCTTTCTCCCTTTCTTTCTTTCTCCCTTCCTCCTCCCTCCCTCCCTTCTCTCTCTTTCTCTCTCTCTCTCTCTCCCCCTTCCTTCCTTCCTTCCTTCCTTCCTTCCTTCCTTCCTTCCTTCCTTCCTTCCTTCCTTCCTAATCAAGTTATCATTGAGTAGAGGGTTGTTTAGCTTCCATGTGTATGTGGGCTTTTTATTGCTTTTGTTGTTATTGAAGACCAGCCTTAGTCCTTGGTGATCTGTTAAGGTGCATGGGATTGTTTCAATCTTCTTGTATGTTTTGAGGCCTGTTTTCTCACTGATTATATGGTCGATTTTGCAGGAGGTACCATGAGGTACAGGGAAAAAGGTATATTCATTTGTTTTAGGATATAAATTTGTATAGATATCTATTAAATCCATTTGGTTAATAACTTCTATTAGTTTCAATGTGCCTCTGTTTAGTTTGTGTTTCCATGATCTGTGTCCTTTGATGAGAGTGGTGTGTTGAAGTCTCCCACTATAATTGTGTGAGGTGCAATGTGTGCTTTGAATTTTAGTAAAGTTTCTTTTATGAATGTGGGTGCCTTTGCATTTGGAGCATAAATGTTCACAACTGTGAGTTCTTCTTGGTAGATTTTTCTTTTAATGGGTATGTAGTATCCTTCCTTATCCTTTTTGATAACTTTTGGTTGAAAATCCATTTTATCAGATATTAGAATGTCTATTCCAGCTTGTTTCTTGGGACCATTGGCTTAAATTTTTTTTCTAGCCTTTTACTCTGAGATATTGCTGACCTTGTTATTGAAGTGTGTTTCTTGTATGCAACAAAATGCTGGGTTCTGTTTATGTATCCAGTCTGTTAGTCTATGTTTTTTTTGTTTTTTGTTTTTTTAAATTGGGGAATTGAATCCATTGATGCTAAGAGATATTAAGAAAAAGTAATTGTTACTTCCTGTTATTTTTGTTGTTAGAGATAAAATTGTGTTTGGATATCTTCTTTTGGGTTTGTTGAAAGAAGATAACTTTCTTGCTTTTCCTATGGTGTCATTTCTTTCCTTGTGTTGGAGTTTTCCATCTATTATTCTTCGTAGGGCTGGATTTGAGGAAAGATATTTCTTAAATTTGGTTGTGTCATGAAATATCTAGCTTTCTCCATGTATTATTTGAGTGTTTTTCTGGGTATAGTAGCCTGGGTTGGCATTAATGTTCTCTTAGAGTCTGAATGACATCTGCCCAGGATCTTCTAGCTCTCATAGTCTCTGTTGAAGAGTCTTGTGTAATTCTTATAGGTCTGCCTTTATGTTATTTGACCTTTTTCCCTTACAGCTTTTATTTATTTATTTTTTCGAGTCAGGGTTTCTCTGTATAGCTCTGGCCGTCCTGGAACTCACTTTGTAGACCAGGCTGGCCTCGAACTCAAAAATCTGCCTGCCTCTGCCTCCCGAGTGCTGGGATTAAAGGCGTGCGCTACCAGGCCAGGCTATCCCTTACTGCTTTTAATATTCCTTCTTTGTTTTGTGCATTTGGTGTTTTGACTATTATGTGATGGGAGGAATTTCTTTTCTGGTCCAATCTATTTGGAGTTCTGGAGGCTTCTTGTGTGTTTATGGCAATCTCTTTCTTTAGGTTAGGGAAATTTTCATCTATAATTTTGTTGAAGATATTTACTGGCCCTTTAAGTTCAGAATCTTTGCTCTCTTCTATACCTTTTATCCTTGACTTTGATCTTCTCTTTGTGTCCTGGATTTCCTGGATGTTTAGGGCTAGGAGCTTGGTGTATTTTGCATTTTCTTTAACTGCTGGGTCAATGTTTTTTATGGTATCTTCTGCCCCTGAGATTCTCTCTGCTGTTTCTTGTATTCTGTTGGTGATGCTTGCATCTATGACTCCTGATCTCTTTCCTAAGTTTCTATCTCCAGGGTTGTCTCCCTTTATGTATAGCCGTGGCTGTCCTGGAGCTCACTTTGTAGACCAGGCTGGCCTCGAACTCAGAAATCTGCCTGCCTCTGCCTCCCGTGTGCTGGGATTAAAGGCGTGTGCCACCACCGCCTGGCTTATGATTTCTTTATTGTTTTTAATCTCCATTTTTAGACCCTGGATACTTTTTTTTTTATTCCTTCACCTGTTCTTTATTTTTTGAGGTTTTTATTTATGACCTTCTTAAAATCCTCTATCATCATCATCATCATCATCATCATATGTGATTTTAAATCAGAGTCTTGCTTTTCCAGTGTGTTGTGATATCCAGGGTTTGAGGTGGGAGAATTGGGTTCTGATGATACCAAGCATCCTTGGTTTGTGTTGCTTATATTCTTGCCTTTTCCACTTTCTCTCTTGTTACATCGGGTGTGGTGATTTTGCTGTCTCTAACTGTCGTTTGTCCCTCCTGTGAGCCTGTGTGTCAGCACTCCTGGGAATCCAGTTCTCTCTAGGAGGAATTTGGGTATGGAGAGTTTGGAACAGGGTCAGCTTTCCAATGTAGACAGAAACTGGAAGGATCTTGTGCCTGGGTGTTCCTTGGTTCTTGTGTCCTCATGGCTCTTGGTGGGAATTCCTCTTCACCAAGAATCTGATCAGAAGTGACAGTCTCACCTCTATTATCAAGTGTCTCATGACTCTTGGGAGACCAGCTCTCTCCTGGTGGGATCTGGGTGTGGAGAGCTGTGTCACAGGTTCAGCTCTGGGTGCAGATGGAAACCAGAAAGATCTATACAAAATATTTTTATTTGTAAGTATTTCTCTCCAATCTGGGCCTGAAGTTTTCATTTTTGTTTTCTTTTTTTTTTCTTTTCTTTTCTTTTCTTTCCTTTTCTTTTCTTTCTTTCTTTCTTTCTTTCTTTCTTTCTTTCTTTCTTTCTTTCTTTCTTTCTTTTTTGGTTTTCTTTCTTTTTTTATTTAGGAGCTTTAACAGACACACACTGGCTTTTTGTTTTCAGTTTATTTTCTAATTGCTGTTGGTAGTTTGCATCTTCAATAATTTTTTCTATTTCTTAAAAGTTGGCATATTTATGGATAGAGGTGTTATTTTATCTCTAGTTGTATAGTTATTTTGTGTTTCATATTTATGGATAGAGGTGCGTTTTTATCTCTAGTTGTATAGTTATATTGTGTTTCTTGGATTTCTGCTCTGAAGTTTATGTCATTTCACCTGCTTTTTTTCCTGCTTTTATTTGTCTTCCACTATTATCATTAGGTATACTCTGAGTCCATTTCTTTAAAATCCTTCTTTTCTAAAATTGATGTTATAATACTAGAGCTGTTTTCCAGTCAATGCTTTTAGCCCTAACCTA
Source organism: Mus minutoides (assembly GCA_902729485.2). Classification (NCBI taxonomy): domain Eukaryota; kingdom Metazoa; phylum Chordata; class Mammalia; order Rodentia; family Muridae; genus Mus; species Mus minutoides. The sequence goes on along the minus strand of LR750881.1, from coordinate 234,312 downwards.
CAACTTTTGACATTTTTTTTTCATTTTTTATTGAGTTATACATACTATAACATTTATATTTTTGTTTCAGTTTTGACCTACAATTTATTTATAAATGCATTGTTGTTCTTTATTATTATTATTATTATTATTATTATTATTATTTTGGTTTTTTGAGCCAGGGTTTCTCTGTATAGCCCTGGCTGTCCTGGAAATTACTCTGTAGACAAGGCTGGCCTCGAACTCAGAAATCCGCCTGCCTCTGCCTCCCAAGTGTTGGGATTAAAGGCGTGTGCCACCATGCCCAGCTATTTTTTTTATTATTAAAACTAGATTCCTTTCTCAAACAATGATAATTTAATAATAGTTTCCCTACATCTATTCCTCCCAGTTCCTCCTCACCTATTCTCCTCTCTGGATATACTACCTTTTTGTCTCTTCTTAGAAAAGGATAGGTTTCTAAGAGATAACAACCAAACATGACAAAATACAGTATAAAAAGATGCAACAAAACCCATCATATCTAGGTTGGACACAGCAACCCAACAAGAAAAAAAGAAGCATTCCCCAACCAGCCCTAGAGAAATCCACACGTGATCTTGGATCCAGCGGTGAATGGAGCACAACATCGGTTCCATCAGGAAAGGGGTCAGCACTGGGGAAATACAGGAGTGGCCAGACAAGGAGCAGAGGTCCCTTCTGGTCCCCCCAACCCCAGCGCCAGTTTCCTTGGGCGCACAATCTGTGCACACCCCAACCAGCCCTAGAGAACTCCCCACGTGATCTTGGAACCAGCAGTTCACAGGAGCCCACAATCAAAGGATCACAGTATAAGCTGGACTCAGAGGAGGACAGGCTCCAATCAGTTATATTGAGGACAGCAAGCACCTGAGATAATCAATGGCAGGAGGCAAGCGTAAGAACAGAAGCAACAGAAACCAGGGTTACTTGACATCATCAGAAATAAATTTTCCCACCATGGCAAGTCCAGGATACACCATCACACCAGAAGAGTAAGACATGGATCAAAAGTCACTTCTCATGATAATGATGGAGGACATTAAGGAGGAATTACAGGAAGACACAGGTAAACAACTAGAAGCATATAAAGAGGAAACACAAAAATCCCTTAGAACGATTCAGGAAAACAATACCAAACGGGAGATGGAATTGAAGAAAACAATCCAGGACCTAAAAATGGAACTAGAAACAATAAAGAAAACCCAAAAGGAGATAACCCTGGAGATAGAAACCATAGGAAAGAAATCAGGAACAATAGATACAAGCATCAGCAACAGAATACAAGAGATGGAAGAGAAAATCTTAGGTGCAGAAGATTCCATAGAGAACATGGGCTCAACAATCAAAGAAAACGCAAAATGCAAATAAATCCTAACTCAGAAAATCCAGGAAATCCAGGACATAATGAGAAGACCAAACCTACGGATAATAGGAGTAGATAAGAATGAAGATTTTCAACTTAAAGGGACAGCAAATATCTTCAACAAAATTATAGAAGAAAACTTTCCATACCTAAAGAAAGATATACTCATAAACATTCAAGAAGCCTAAAGAACTCCAAACAGACTGAACCAGAAAAGAAATTCCTCCCGACACATAATAATCAGAACAACAAATGCACTAAATAAAGACAGAATATTAAAAGCAGTAAGGGAAAAAGGTCAAGTAACATATAAAGGCAGGCCTATTAGAATTACCCCAGACTTCTCATCAGAGACTATGAAAGCCAGAAGATCATGGACAGATATTATGCAGACACTAAGAGAACACAAATGCCAGCCCATGTTACTATACCTAGCAAAACTCTCAATTACCATAGGAGGAGAAACGAAAGTATCCATGACAAAATCAAATTCACACAATATCTTTCCACAAATCCAGCCCTTCAAAGGATAATAACGGAAAAGCACCAATACAAGGACAGAAAGTATGCCCTAGAAAAAGCAAGAAAGTAATCCTTCACCAAACCTAAAAGAAGACAGCCACAAGAACAGAATCCCAACTCTATCAACAAAAATGGCAGGAAGCAACAATTACTTTTCCTTAATATCTCTTAATATCAATGGAATTAGTTCCCCAATAAAAAGACATAGAGTAACAGACTGGCTATACAAACAGGACCCATCATTTTGCTGCCTACAGGAAACACACCTCAGGAAAAAAGAGAGACACTACCTCAGAGTGAAAGTATGGAAAACAATTGTCCAAGCAAACAGTTTGAAGAAACAAGCTGGAGTAGCCATTCTAATTTCGAATAAAATTGACTTTCAACCCAAAGTTATAAAAAAAGACAAGGAGGGGCACTTCATACTCATCTAAGGTAAATTCTTCCAAGAAGAACTCTCAATTCTGAATATCTACGCTCCAAATGTAAAGGCAGCCACATCCATTAAAGAAATTTTAATAAAGCTCAAAGCACACATTGCAACTCACAAAATAATAGTGGGAGACTTCAACAACCCACTCTCATTAATGGACAGATCCTGGAAACAGGAACTAAACAGAGACATAGTGAAACTAACAGAAGCTAAAAAACAAATGGATTTAACAGATATCTACAGAACATTTTATCCTAAAACAAAAGGATATACCTTCTTCTCAGTACCTCATGTCACCTTCTCAAAAATTTACCATATAATTGGCCACAAAACAGGCCTTAGCAGATACAAAAATATAGAAATTATCCCATGCATCCTATCAGATCACCATGGACTAAAGTTGATCTTCAATAACAAATAACAGATCACCAACATTCACCTGGAAACCGGACAACACTCTAATCAATGATACCTTGGGCAAGGAAGAATTAAAGAAAGAAATTGAAGACTTTCGAGAGTTCAATGAAAATGAAGCCACAACATACCCAAACTCATGGGACACAATGAAAGCATTCCTAAGAGGAAAACTCATAGCTCTGAGTTCCTCCAAAAAGAAACTGGAGAGAACATACACTAGCAGCTTGACCGCACACCTAAAAGCTCTAGAACAAATGGAAGCAAATTCACCCAAGAGGAGTAGATGGCAGGAAATAATCAAACTCAGAGGTGAAATCAACCATGTGGAAACAAAAAGAATCATTCAAAGAATCAATCAAACCAGGAGCTGGTTCTTTGAGAAAGTCAACAAGATAGATAAACCCTTAGCCAGACTTACTAGAGGGTGAGCTGGATGTAGCAGGGGTCCAGGAAGACATACAGGAGCAGGGCACCAGGCTAGCTCAGGTGCTGTTTACCAAGACCATACCACATGTGGCTCTCCATGGCTGGTCTTAGCATCAGCCATGCTGATGGGGGAGGAACATTACAAACATCCACTTCTGTATTTGCCAGGCACTGGCATAGCCTCACAAAAGATAGCTTTATCAGGGTCCTGTCAGCAAAATCTTTCTGACATATACAATGGTGTCTGGGTTTGGTGATTGTATATGGAATAGATCCCCAAGTGCGGCAGTCTCTGGATGCTACTTGCTGACTTCTTTGTATAATTATATTTTTAAGCTTTTTGTTTCAAGAACCAATTATAAAAATAGTTAAATAATAAGGAAAACTGTTAGAACTTTTATCTTGTATGTCTTGTCACTTCTAAGTTGTTTCAGATATGAGAATGAAGGTGCTCCTTTTAGTCTATCTTGCTTGACAGCTAGGCTTAAAGTGGTCAGTCTGACAGTACCTCACTATCTTCCTCTGTAGAAAATATTGTCTTATTATTTGGATAAATGTAATTATTTCTCAAAATCTCATAATTTTTTCTCCTGTTATATGTGGCTTTAGAATATCTGGACACATTTTCTAAGCTTACAGTTTACTGGAGTTTCTATAATAGTAATTCTCAATGTCTTTTGAGCAAATAAAATAATCTTAGAAAGTTTAAGTAATTATTTAAAGTGTTTAGTTTAAAGGTCTACAATCTCCATGATTTTTATTTACCTTTAAATGTAAATGTGTTGTTTTTTACTGCTGACTCAAACAGGGCAGTTTAAATACAAGTTGACTTTTTGGTAAACTTTAGTTTTATTTTATTTATAAACATAGAAGAAATCTGTAATAATAATACAAGGATTTCTTGCATACTCTTGCCCTCACTTATATTGTCTAATAGTTTTCACTTATATTTTTGATTCTTGCAGAATACACCTTCAGACTTCCTGTTGAAGAAGCAGTGGGGATTCCAAACATACCTGTACATCCTATTGGATATAATGATGCAGAGAGACTATTACGGTATAGTCTTTTAGCTGGATATTAACGTTGATCTTGCTCTAAGATGTTTATATCTGCTCTATAACTCAGTAATATTGTTGTTTGTTTGTTTATTTTTTGAGACAGGGTTTCTCTGTATAGCCCTGGCTGTCCTGAAACTCACTTTGTAGACCAGGCTGGCATAACTCAAAACATTAAGAGTAACTATCTATCAACATAAATATTGAAGTAGGAGCATCATTTTCATGAGAAGAACAGTTTAATTAATAAGAAAAATAATAATGAAAATTTCTCTGCTCAGATGCAATTCTCAAATATGAAACTCTATCCAAAGATTAAAATCACCAATTGTTTGAAAACAATTAAAGACTTTTATGTCTTTAGATGTTCATTAGCTAGCTACTTTTCTATGGTTTAATACACAATCATGCTGGCCACTAGATGTGTGATCTTATACAAGTTATTTTCCCATGGTCTGATTTCATTTCTTTACCTGTAAAATGAGAACTGTGCTCTCTTTCTGAATCACAGCAGAGGGAAGTATGTGCACAGCAGTGAACATTGACTTAATATTTGCTGGTACTGTTATCTGTATTTCATTGCCTGTTTCTCAACTTAAATTTCCTAAATGATTCTACCTCAAAAACTTCATTGTTTATTAATAGATGCTTCCTATGTAGTCAGCAGTTTCTTTAAAAATTCAGTGCTTTTTATCACAATCATTAATGTTCCTTCTTTCGATGTCTTCAACTCTCGGCTTCTCTAAGTATAACAAGTATGACAAGGTTATTGCTATCTTTCTGCCCTTTGGATTTTTTTTCCCTCTTCAGCTTTGTAACTAACATGTCACATGTTACTTATTTGTCTAGGCTGTGAATCTTTCCAGAATGAAATCTCCAAGAAGAACCTTTTTGTAAAGACTTTCCACATATATGTTATCAATACCAATCTAATTATTTCTTCAAAATCAGTATTTTTGTTGTTTCATGTATTTTTGACAGCAACTTGGGAGGAACTGCTCCATCAGACAAAAGCTGGAAAGGAAGTCTAAATGTTAGTTACAATATCGGGCCTGGCTTTACAGGAAGTGAATATTCCAGGTAATTTTGTGATTCTTTAATATCCCTGAAAAGTTTTATTTTAACAGAAAAATGTCAAGATAATGTTCTGCCAGATAAAGTGTGTCTTTCTTTTTTTTTCCTTGTCACTAGTGAGTAACAGATCATTTTTTTTTTACCAACACAAAGGATTTACAGAACAAACTGCTGAATTTTTCAGAGATGATAACATAATACAAGATGAAATATTACTGTTTGAATTTAGTCTGATAACATTTGAAGCAGTTTTTTTTAACTTCCATTTTTAATTTAATGTTTAAATAAATTTTCCTATTAACTTTTTTCCCATTTTTTATTAGGTATTTTCTTCATTTACATTTCAAATGCTATCTTGAAAGTCCCCTATACCCTCCCCCACTCCCACCTTGCTCCCCTACCTACCCATTCACACTTCTTGGCCCTGGCGTTCCCCTGTACTGGGGCATATAAAGTTTGCAAGACCAAGGGGCCTCTCTTCCCAATGATGGTCGCCTTGGCCATCTTCTGCTACATATGCAGCTAGAGACACGAGCTGTGGGGGTACTGGTTAGTTCATTGTTGTTCCACCTATAGGGTTTATGACCCCTTCAGCCCCTTGGGTATTTTCTCTAGCTCCTCCACTGGGAACCCGGAGTTCTATCCAATAACTGACTGTGAGCATGAACTCCTGTGTTTGCCAGGTATTGGCATAGCCTCACATGAGACAGCTATATCAGGAGCCTTTCAGTAAAATCTTACTGGCATATGCAATAGTGTCTGCATTTGGTGGCTGATTATGGGATGGATCCCAGGCTGCAGCAGTCACTGGTTGGTCCATCCTTTTGTCCCAGCTCCACACTTGATCTCTGTAACTCCATCCATGTGTGTTTTGTTCCTAATTTGAAGAAGGGGTGAAGTGTCCACACTTTGGTCTTCTTTCTTCTTGAGTTTCATTGTTTTGCAAATTGTATCTTGGGTATTCTAAGTTTCTGGGCTAATATCCACTTATCAGTGAGCACATATTATGTGAGTTCTTTTGTGATTGGGTTACCTCACTCAGGATGATACCCTACAAATCCATCCATTTGCTTAGGAAATCATGAATTTATTGTTTTTAATAGCTGAGTACTACTTCATTGTATAAATGTACCACATTTTCTGTATCCATTCCTCTGTGGGGGACATCTGGATTCTTTCCAGCTTCTGGCTATCATAAATAAGGCTGCTATGAAAATAGTGGAGCATGTGTTCTTATTACCAGTTGGAACATCTTCTGGATATATGCCCAGGAGAGGTATTGCAGGATCCTCTGGTAGTGCTATGTCCAATTTTCTGAGGAACTGCCAGAGTGATTTCCAGAGTGGTTGTACAAGCTTGAAATCCCACCAACAATGTAGGAGTGTTGCTCTTTCTCCACATCCATGCCAGCATCTGCTGTCACCTGAATTTTTTATCTTAGCCATTCTGACTGGAGTGAGGTGGAATCTCAAGGTTGTTTTAATTTGCATTTCCCTGATGATTAAGGATGTTGAACATTTTTTTTCAGGTGCTTCTCAGCAAGTCGGTATTTCTCAGTTGAGAATTCTTTGTTTAGCTGTACCCCATTTTTTAATGGGGTTATTTGATTTTCTGGAGTCTACCTTCTTGAGTTCTTTATATATATTGGATATTAGTCCTCTATCTGATTTAGGATAGGTAAAGATCCTTTCCCAATCTGTTGGTGGCCTTTTTGTCTTATCGACAGTATCTTTTGCCTTACAGAAGCTTTGCAACTTTATGAGGTCCCATTTGTCAATTCTTGATCTTATATCACAAGCCATTGCTGTTCTATTCAGGAATTTTTTTCCCAGTGCCCATATCTTCGAGGGTTTTCCCCACTTTCTCCTCTATAAGTTTCAGTGTCTCTGCTTTTATGTGGAGTTCCTTGAACCACTTAGACTTGACCTTAGTACAAGGAGATAAGAATGGATAAATTCCCATTCTTCTACATGCTAACCTCCAGTTGTGCCAGCACCATTTGTTGAAAATGCTGTCTTTTTTCCACTGGATGGTTTTAGTTCATTTGTCAAAGATCAGGTGACCATAGGTGTGTGGATTCATTTCTGGATCTTCAATCCTATTCCATTGATCTACCTGTCTGTCACTGTGCCAGTACCATGCATTTTTTTTTTTTTTTTTTTTACAATTGCTCTGTAGTACAGCTTGAGGTCAGCCATGGTGATTCCACCAGAGGTTCTTTTATTGTTGAGAAAAGCTTTTGCTATCCTAGGTTTTTTGTTATTCCAGATGAATTTGCAAATTTTCCTTTCTAACTCAGTGAAGAATTGAGTTGGAATTTTGATGGGGATTGCGTTGAATGTGTAGATTGCTTTAGGCAAGATAGCCATTTTGACTATATTGATCCTGCCAATCCATGAGCATGGGAGATCTTTCCATCTTCTGCGATCTTCTTCAATTTCTTTCTTCAGACACTTGAAGTTCTTATCTTACAGATCTTTCACTTCCTTAGTTAGAGTCACACCAAGATATTTTATATTCTTTGTGACTATTGTGAAGGGTGTTTGTTTCCCTAATTTCTTTCTCAGCCCATTTATCTTTTGTGTAGAGAAAGGACATTGATTTGTTTGAGTTAATTTTATATCCAGCTACTTCACTGAAACTCTTTTTCAGATTTAGGAGTTCTTTGGTGGAATTTTTATGGTCACTTTTATATACTATCATATCGTCTGCAGATAGTGATATTTTGACTTCTTCCTTTTCAATTTGTATTCCCTTGACCTCCTTTTGTTGTCGAATTGCTCTGGCTAGGACTTCAGGATCTATATTGAATAGGTAGGGAGAAAGTGGGCAGCCTTGTCTAGTCCCTGATTTTAGTGGGATTGCTTCCAGCTTCTCTCTATTTACTTTGATGTTGGCTACTGGTTTGCTGTAGATTGCTTTTATTATGTTTAGGTATGGGCCTTGAATTCCTGATCTTTCCAAGACTTTTATCATGAATGGGTGTTAGATTTAGTCAAATGCTTTCTCAGCATCTAAAGAGATGATCATGTGGTTTTTGTCTTTGAGTTTGTTTATATAGTGGATTACCTTGATGGATTTCCATATATTAAACCATCCCTGCATTCCTGGGATGAAGCCTACTTGGTCAGGATGGATGATCGTTTTGATGTGTTCTTGGATTCGGTTATCAAGAATTTTATTGAGTATTTTTGCATCAATATTCATAAGGGAAATTGGTCTGAAGTTCTCTATCTTTGTTGTGTCTTTATGTGGTTTAGGTATCAGAGTAATTGTGTCTTCATAGAATGAATTGGGTACAGTACTTTAAGTTTCTATTTTGTTGAATAGTTTGAGAAGAACTGGAATTAGGTCTTCTTTGAAGGTCTGATAGAACTCTGCACTAAACCCATCTATCTGGTCCTGGGCTTTTTTGGGTTGGGAGACTATTAATGACTGATTCTATTTCTTTAGAGGATATAGGAGTGTTTAGGTCATTAATCTGATCCTGATTTAACTTTGGTACTTGGTATCTGTCTAGAAATTTGTCCATTTCATCCAGGTTTTTCAGTTTTGTTGAATATAGCCTTTTTTAGAAAGATCTGATGATGTTTTGGATTTCCTCAGGATCAGTTGTTATGTCTCCCTTTTCATTTCTGATTTTAATACTGTCCCTGAGCCCTGTAGTGAGTCTGGCTAAGGGTTTATTTATCTTGTTGATTTTCTCAAAGACTCAGCTCCTGGTTTGGTTGATTCTTTGAATAGTTCTTTTTGTTTCTACATGGTTGATTTCACCCCTGAGTTTGATTATTTCCTGTCATCTACTCCTCTTGGGTGAATATGCTTCCTTTTATTCTATAGTGTTTAGGTGTGCGGTCAAGCTGCTAGTGTATGCTCTCTCCAGTTTTTTTTGGAGGCACTCAAAGCTATGAGTTTTTTTTCCTCTCAGGAATGCTTTCATTGTGTCCCATAAGTTTGGGTATGTTGTGGCTTCATTTTCATTAAACTCTAAAAAGTCTTTAATTTCTTTCTTTATTTCTTCCTTGACCAAGGTATCATTGAGTAGAGTGTTGTTCAGTTTCTACGTGAATGTTGGCGTTCTGTTATTTATGTTGTTATTGAAGATTAGCTTTAGTCCATGGTGATCTGATTGGATATATGGGACAATTTCAATATTTTTGAATCTGTTGAGACCTCTTTTGTGGCCAATTATGTGGTTAATTTTGGAGAAGGTACCATGATGTGCTGAGAAGAAGGTATATATTTTTGTATTAGGATAAAATGTTCTGTTGATATCTGTTAAATCCATTTGTTTCATAGCTTCTGTTAGTTTCACTGTGTCTCTGTTTAGTTTCTGTTTCCAGGATCTGTCCATTAATGAGAGTGGGTTGTTGAAGTCTCCCACTATTATTGTTTGAGGTGCAATGTTTGCTTTGAGCTTACTAAAGTTTCTTTAATGAATGTGGCTGCCCTTGCACTCGGAGCATAGATATTCAGAATTGAGAGGTCCTCTAGGAAGATTTTACCTTTGATGAATATGAAGTACCCCTCCTTGTCTTTTTTTTTTTTTTTTTTTTTTTTTGATAAGTTTGGGTTGAAAGTCAATTTTGTTCGATATTAGAATAGCTACTCCAGCTTGTTTCTTCAGACTGTTTGCTTGGAAAATTGTTTTCCAGCCTTTCACTCTGAGGTAGTGTCTGTCTTTTTTCCTAAGGTGTGTTTCCTGTAAGCAGCAAAATGGGTCCTGTTTGTGTAGTCAGTCTGTTAGTCTATATCTTTTTATTGGGGAATTGAGTCCATTGATATTAAGAGATATTAAAGAAAAGTAATTGTTGCATCCTGTCATTTTTGTTATTAGAGTTGGGGTTCTGTTCTTGTGGCTGTCTTCTTTTAAGTTTGGTGAAGGATTATTTTCTTGCTTTTTCTAAGGCGTAGTTTCTGTCCTTGTATTGGTATTTTTCCGTTATTATCCTTTGAAGGGCTGGATTTATGGAAAGACCTTGTGTGAATTTGATTTTGTCATGGAATATTTTGGTTTCTTCATCTATGGTAATTGAGAGTTGTGCTAGGTATAGTAACCTGGGCTGGTATTTGTGTTCTCTTAGTGTCTGTATAACGTCTTTGCAGGTCTTCTGGCTTTCATAGTCTCTGGTGAGAAGTCTGGAGTAATTCTAATAGGCCTGCCTTTATATGTTACTTGACCTTTTTCCCTTACTGTTTTTAATATTTCTTCTTCATTTTTTGTATTTGGACTTTTGTCTATTCTGTGACAGGAGGAATTTATTTTCTGGTCCAGTCTATTTGGAGTTTTGTAGGCCTCAAACTCAGAAATCACCCTGCCCCTGCCTCCCAAGTGGTGGGATAAAAGGCGTGTGCCACCACCGCCCAGCTTAAACAACAATTCTGTTCAGGGATTTTACAAATATTTGTTCAAACAATAGAGTATCTTTTTAGTTATTGCATAACGCACTGTCACTCCTGTGTAGTGAGAATATAAAGTTAACAAAAAACAAAAACAAAAACATTAAGGCATTTGATAGTATATTTTGAGTTAGAGGGTTAGAGGTAAAAATCAGTAATAGTACTAGAAGAAAAATAAACAATAATTGTTTTTAAAATTTGGCTTTCAGGTACATGCCTAAATCCATATGAAAAAATTGCAATAATGCATTGTAAGTTTTTCAAATAACCCAATTCTTGAGATGGCAGAGATATGTGCATTCAGTGTCCTATTGAACTGTTTTTTGTAGTTTTGGGGAATTTTCAATGAAATATTAAATAAAACTAAATACAATGCTCTGTATGAACTAACTTATTCTTTTCAAAACTTTAGGAATGTTAGAATGCATGTTAATAACATTAACAAAATCACAAGAATTTACAATGTAATTGGAACTATCAGAGGGTCCACAGAGCCTGGTAAGTCATTAAAAATTTAAAAACATTTTCTTTTAAGAAAATAATTTCATAATATTTTGGCTGATTTGACACTGAAATTCAGGGAAAGGTTGTTAACCATTTTAAAAGATTTTACTTTTGTCTTCTGTGGAGAAAACTCATACATGAGAAAGTTTAATTAAATACATAAATGACAAATGCCTGTAATGTGTGCTAGTTGAAGCTCTCTGGAACACTTGTCCAGACAGGTATGTCATTCTTGGAGGTCATCGTGACTCCTGGGTGTTTGGAGGGATTGACCCTACCACTGGGACAGCAGTTTTGCAAGAGATTGCGCAAAGTTTTGGGAAACTTGTGAATGGAGGTAACTAACAATTTTTTGGTCAATGGTAACTGAAAGAGACTTGCTTAACATTCCCATAGCTGTAGCTAATCAAGTACTCTAACATGATTGCAGGCTGGAGACCTAGGAGAACTATCATTTTTGCCAGCTGGGATGCAGAGGAGTTTGGGCTGCTGGGTTCAACTGAATGGGCTGAAGTAAGTAGCATGGAAGGTACTTATTATAAGATTGTATAGATTATCTTACCTAATAGAGAATGACTCAAGTTAAATTCATAAATCCATACATTTTTTTACTATGTTTGTTTTGCAAATCAGAGTCCTTTTTTTTCAAAGATTTTTATTTATTTATTATGTGTAAGTACACTATAGCTGTCTTCAGACACTCCAGAAGAGGGCATCAGATTTCATTACGGATGGTTGTGAGCCACCATGTGGTTGCTGGGATTTGAACTCAGAACCTTCGAAAGAGCAGTCGGCGCTCTTAACCACTGAGCCATCTTGCCAGCCCCTCAGAGTCATTTTTAAGTTAACACTATTTATTATCAAATATTTTTTCTGTATTTGTATTGTGAGAATAAAATCAGTAAACTCATAAAATAATGTGAATTTACAAGCTGTTAATTTGTCTTGCCTTTCATAACAGTTTTAATGTTAATTATAAAATGATAATATAAATTAAATCACTTTAATAGAGTAGCTTAATGTAGTTTTTCATAGTGTTGTCTTTAAAAAAAAACACCATGAGTTTTATTGAGTTGATTAAAAATAAGAATAAGTTTTCAAAATTTCCACGAGGATAGCAGATTTGAGGAGACATGGAAGAAATGGACTGCTGAAATTAATTTTGACTATTTAGTTATATCCAATATGTAGAGATAATAGGCATGTAATTTGTTTTGTACAACAACATTTCTTTAGAAGGATATTATTTTTGTTTATTTATAACTTCTTTTCCTAATAATATTTTCCAAGCTATAGGATTCAGTAAAGCTGTACCTTCAAAGATAGTCTCTTACCAGGATAAATATCTTGTTCTATCCAATAATATTTTAAAATAAAGCACTCATAAATGTACTTGGAATTTACTATTTCTAGTGATAGATATCTTGAGACCTTTCAGCGGGAGGGCTTGTCATGTTTTGTTGTTGTTGTTGTTTTGTTTTTTTAATTTCTTATAGGCTCTTAACTCTTAAAGAGCCTCTCCTAGGCACCTTCTTTCTTCTTTCCAGTTCTCCTTTGTTGGTAATATCTAAATTTTTTACTAAAGTGTCTAAAGTGAGCATATACCTTTTCATAAAGTTAGATATGGTGTTTGCTTTGTCTACCATCTGTTTATTACATATAAGTATAAATTTTATCCATGTGATCTAAAATAAAGTATGCATATCTAAGTATAGTTTCAAAAATGCCTTCCTCTGACTCATTTTTCCTTATATCACTATAAACTAATAATCTGAAGCAAAATCACATATAGTTACTTATCTGATATTACTTAACATTGTTAATTCTGTACATGTTGTAAAGTTTAATTTTGATACTAGTATTATAAATATACAATTTGAAAGTAGAACATTAATTTAGAGTGATCAAATATTACTGATCATGGTAATTTTTGTAGAATGTGTGACTTCTTGTAATATACATGTACATAAATGTTTGTGGAAGGTCTCTAACTTTGAGGCAAGCCAAGTCTATATGAGTTCTAGTCCAGCCCTGGGTACAGAGTGAGACCCTGCAAATGCTGTAATAGAGACTTTGATTATAATCAAGGCAACTCTATTCGTTACTTTTCTTGTTGTTAGAATACTTTGCCTGAGAAAAGCAACTCAAGGTAGAAAAAGTTTATTCTGTTCATAGTTCCAAGGTACAGTCTATCATGCTAGGAAAGCAGGGAGAGTAGGTCTGTGAGGCAATTGATGACATTATATCCACAGGCAGGAAGCTGAAAAAGCTGCTGCTGGTTGTTCAATCAGAACCTGAGCACATAGAATGGGCATTTTACTCTTTATTTTATTCTTTCACTTCTCTATAGATTTTTATAAAAGTACACAAATGGACTTTTATATTTTTCACCTTTATACTATACTTTGGAATCCACTTAGTAGATCTCAAACTTCAGTAGATATAAGGATCAATTTCTAGGGACATCTGTTAGAAAACAGATTCCAGCCCTCACTTCGAACAGTTCAGATTCAGCAGATTTTGGGTAAGGCTGCAAAAACTTATACCCTAATTTCAGCATATTCTGATATAGAGAATTAAGGAATCACACCTGACATTATTTTTGATGGATCTTTTGCTTTTAGTACACAGCTTCATAATATTCTCATTTTATTATTTTAATTTTATTGCTATCATCAATTAAGCAGTTATTAAATTTTTCTTTAAAGTTGTAGTTGTGGGCAGGTACTATATTTGACATATAAACATCAGTAGACTTTCTGATGGAAGATTGTTGTCATTACTTTGTTTATATGTGCATAGTATAGTGTGAATTAACAACTTTGCTTCAACTGCAGGAGAATGCAAAGATTCTGCAGGAGAGAAGCATTGCTTACATCAACTCAGATTCTGCTATAGAAGGTACATCTTCTTTCATTGTCAAATACAGTGTTTAAAAAGTAAGTCCTCCCCCGACCCCTGAGCTCCCAGGGACTGAACCACCAACTCAATAGTACACATGGAGGGGGACCCATGGCTCCAACTGCATATGTGGCAGAAGATAGCCTTGTTGGACATCAGTGGCAGGAACGGCCCTTGGGCCTGAGGGAGTTCGATGCCCCATTGTAAGGGAATGCCAGGGCTGGAAGGCACGAGTGGGTGGATGGATGGAGGAGCACCCTCATAGAGGCAGGGAGAGGGGGATGGGACAGGGGTTTTCCAGAGGGGAGACCTAGAGAGGAGATAACATTTGAAATATAAATAAAGAAAATATCCAATAAAAGCGAAAATACAAAAAATTTTTAAAAAAGGAGTAAGTTCCATTTTCAGTAATTCATTTCTAGCTAGTATAGTTCTTGTTTCTTTGGTCTTCTTTTTAGCCTGTCTTGAGATCAGAGTCTCATAGATTGCCTCAAACATGTTGGTGGCCATGACCATCCTGCTTTGTCCTCCCACCTCTGCCTCCTCAGCACTAGGATTATAGGAGAGTTCCAGAGTGCCTGAAATTTTTTAAATAACTTTTTAATTAAATAAATTCAAACTTAATATATCTCAAATCTTTTGTTTAGACAAGACTATTCAGTAATTTAGTTTTTAATTTTACTGTAAGAAAAATAATTCATATCAATCATTAGGACTTACAACTGAGCTCTGAATCCTAGTTTTCTGCTCTATCTTTGGTTTATATTTGCTTGTCCTGGATGGCTACTTAAAGTATCTACCACACATTTCTTGTGCAAGAATTAGTGAAATTTGGCTGGAATATTTCAAAAGAAATATTCTGCAGAAAATATTGTACAGAAATTGTTTTCTTCATAAAACATTTTCTTGAAAACTAAAATAGCATTTTCCCTATTTATTGGAACTGCTTTTGAATTGACATATTATATTTACCTCCAGATTTTCAGTGCAGTTTTGTTTATTGGCCCTGAAGCTGTTATAACATACAACATGTCTAATATATT
Organism: Mus minutoides; assembly: GCA_902729485.2. NCBI lineage: Eukaryota > Metazoa > Chordata > Mammalia > Rodentia > Muridae > Mus > Mus minutoides. The sequence continues at coordinate 219,171 of LR750881.1, read as the reverse complement.
GATCTAAACTACTGATTCGAATGAAAGAATGAAGAATGAGTTCTCTAGTCTTAATGCTTTCTTTGACACTGTCCCCTGAGAAGTGTTGCTACAAGAAAAATTGACTGCTGGCTGTGGGAGCTACGACCTCAGCCCCTAGAGTCCACCATTTTTTTTATCAGTTTAAACAATGCACTGCAGCCTGTTCCACTCCTTAGGAGCATCTTGAATTAAAAACTGTTACGTTACATTTGGAATAAGAAGTTGCAATTAAACATAACTGTCTTTCATTTGGTTGCTGAAATAATACTTTTGTGTTGAAATATTCTTCAGGTAATTACACTCTGCGAGTTGATTGTACTCCTCTTCTAAACCAGTTGGTTTACAAAGTGGCAAGAGAGGTAAATGATAATAACTGGCTTCACTACTTTATGAGGAATGGATAGCACGTCTGTCTTCATTAGCTACATTTATTTTTAAATTGATATCAGCAAGTAGCAACTTACTTAATTTTGAGAAAAAAATTGTAATAAATAACTTATTTACTGTTGTCCTTGTGACAATGCTAAGAAATGAAATATTAAAAATAAGTCAAGGAAGTTAGAAATTGGTCAATGTAGAAATCATGGGAATTTATCACCACATAGTTCACTGTATGTCAAGGTAGTGAGTACAACGGACACTAGTTAGTCCAAAGGCAAAAGGGAGACTATCTGCAACTGGTGATTACACAGAAACTCTCTAAAAATTAAACTAAGCATATATTAAATGCTCTTGAGAACTAAAGCACATTGAATCTCAAAATAAAATCTGATAATGTACTCATACTATCTGTACCCTTTATTTGAGTAGTTCTGCTCTATAGCGAGCAGATCTTACAGAGGTGTCGGAGATGAGCTCAGTGGTTAAGAGCACCTCCTGATATTTCTGAGGACATGAGTCTGATCTCCCAGTACCAACAATTGCCTGTAATTCCAGCCCCAAGGGATCTGACATTTTATACTTCAATAGGCACCTTAACACACATGGTGAATACACACACACACACACACACACACACGAACCAACCATACCACCATACACCAATACAAGCAACATGAATATTTAAAACAAAAGAACATAACTGTAAAAGTGTTTGCTGCTTTAAGGTCAGCCTTAATGAAAAGTGCCATGTTACTAGAGGTTCTTTCTCCTAATCTCTTTAATCTTGCTCTACCTGCCTGTTTACTGCTAACATCTCTAAAAGCAGGCTTTTTTCCCTCAAACAAATGTGCTCTCTTTTTTCTCTTGATGGTAACCTTACCCTTTTGTTTAAACTTATTTCCTATTCTTTTATAGGAAGGTCTCACAATAATATCTTTCCTAAAAGCAAGTGTAAACAATCTTTATGGTTCAGTATTTCAGAATATGTTTTTATGATCTAGACTGTAGTAGACAAAACGCTTTTGTCTTTGATGTCAGAGGTGATAAGAACTTTTGAATCAGTAAGTAGAAGTTTTTATTTGTGAACCTTGTGCAAAAGCATGAAATTAATATCGATGGCCATACAAAGACCCTGGGAGCTAATGTGGCATTTCCACCATGCTGTAAACCAATTATTACAATTTCTTCCACACCTGGTATCTTAGTTTCTTTTCTATTGCCATAGAGAGACACCATGACCCAAGAAACTTATAGAAGAAAGAGTTTCCTAAGGGCTGACTGTTTCAGAGGGTGAGTCTGTAACTAACCATATGGCAGCAGGCAGGCATTGGAGCAGTAGCTGAACACTTACATCCTTATCTGCAAGTACAAGGCAGAGAGAACATTCCAAGTATAACCTTAAAGCCCACCCCAAATGAGACACCTCCTTCTTAAACAGTTCCACCAATTGGGGTCAAACATTGAAATATATGAACCTAAGGAGGTATTCTCATTCAAATCACCACCCCTACTAAGTCCAATAATCAAGGCGACACTAGAAGGGTAAAGAAAAGCAGTTGCCCGACTCAGCAAGGAATGGAGCAAATCCTATAATGCAGATAGTGCATCTGGTGGAAGTAGTTCAGATTGATCATGACTGAAGGCCACAAGGATGGGTCAAAAGCCAGTAGTAGACTGGACATTATGACTCTAGAAAATGAAGAGTATACCTGCCCTTCCACCCACTCCATCAGCCTTCTTCCCTTTTCTCACATTTATGTCTCTTTGGATCTTTAATCCACTGAGTTTAAACAGTGCTATCCTTATGAACATTGTTGTGGTAGTAGCCACTAGAGCTTGCTGGGATCATCAATAGGTACAGAAATAAAGATAATGAATTCTCTTCTTCCTGTATACACGAATAACCATGAACTTATTTCCCTTCCATTATTGACTACTTATAGTCCTAGTCTTATGCAGGCCTAATGCAGGTAACTGCAAACACGATTATTTTAATTTTATGCTATGACTTGTCATACCAAGGAAATAGCATTTTGAATTGTCTTAATCAGGGCTTCTGTTGCTGTGATAAAGCACCATGACCAAAAGTAAGTTGGGGAGGAAATATTTTATACTTTCAAATCACTTTTCATCCTCAAAAGAAGTCAGGACAGGAACTCAAGCATGGCAGAAACCTGAAGGTAGGAGCTAATTAAGAGGACATGGAGGGGTGCTTTTTACTGGAATGCTTCTCATGGCTTGCTCAGTTTGCTTTCTTATGGAAACTATGATTACCACACCAGGGAGTGGCCCCATGATAGGCTGGGTCTTGATCATCAATCACTAATTAAGAAAATCCTCTACAGGCTTGCTTATAGCCCAAAGACATTTTCTCAATTGGGGTTCCCTCCTGATCTATGGCTCTAGTTTATATCAAGTTGACATAAAATTTGGCAGTGCAGATCTGTTCTCTTTATATTCAGCTCTTACATTGATTCTGTGCCATGTTGCATAATACTCCTGGAATCTTGGAGTAGGAGTATAAGTATCCTGTTGTAGGATGACCACTTCGCAGTTAATTATCCTCAGAACTTGGGGCAGCCAACCTCTGTATTCACTACCATTTCCTACTTAGAGAAGCTTTTCTGATCAAGGTCTAAAGTAACAATTGTCTATGAGTATAGACATAAAAATTTAGAAAGTAGTTTGACACAAGGTCAAATTAGCAAAAGGAACCACAGGTTTGACAACACTTACCATACCAATCGTGCATTTACCAACCTGTGGGAATGGCCTCAAATGCAGTCAGAGAACTGTTGGTTAACCCCACAACCATGATACCACTATTGCACTAGTGTGTAAATCTTGGTGGGTTAATGTTGAACCTTTCAGGTTCACAATCACATAAGACTGGATAACTTTACTTTATGTTCTCCTATCAAGATGTATGGTGGTGTCAGCCATGTCTCCCCATTTAATTCTCTTGGGCAGCTTGATGTTTGAATGAGAAATAGTTTTCATAGTTTCTGGCATTTGAATTCTTGGTCCCCTCTTGATGGCACTTATTGGGGGGTTTAGGAGGTGTGGCTTTTCTGGAGGAAATATATTTCTGGCAGTGGGCTTAGCAGCCTTAAGGTCTTGCCCTACTCCTAGTTGGCTTTCTCTGTTTCATGCTTCCTGTTCAAGACATGATTCCTCAGCTTCTGCTCTAGCTGCAATGCGGCACCATAGTAGTCTCTTAATCTTCTAAAACTCTTAAGTCCAAATAGGCCTTCTTCTATTAGTTGGCTTGCTCATGATGCTTCATCAGAATAATAGGAAAGTAACTAATGTATCAACCAGAAGTGTCACTAATAATATGTTGTTGGGGGATGGGGAGGCTTCTTGCACTTTCCTGACCAAAACCTCATAGGGAGATACTCCACTCTTGGCACTGTGAGTTTCTTTCTTCTTTCTTTCTTTTAAATGAATTTTCTTTTCATGAAATTTATTTTGGTCATAGTTTTTCTGTTCCAAACCACTCTCAGATCCCCTCCCTTTCCCAACTCTATGCCTTTGTTCTTTTTCTCCTCAGCTATTTCTCTCTTGCTCTCAAAATATAACAAAATCAAAATAAAACAACAACAACAACAACAAACAAACAAATTAAGATTAAAAACAAACAAAATAACAAAACAAAACAAAAAATTCAAAGAACCCTCCAAAAATCCACCCAAACCAAAAACTAGCAAGCAAACAGAGCAAACAAAAAAAAAAAAAAAAAAAAAAAAAAAAAAAAAAAAAAAAAAAAAAAAAAAAAAAAAAAAAAAAAAAAAAAAAAAAAAAAAAAAAAAAAAAAAAAAAAAAAAAAAAAAAAAAAAAAAAAAAAAAAAAAAAAAAAAAAAAAAAAAAAAAAAAAAAAAAAAAAAAAAAATCAAAGAAAAAGCACAGGAAACATGCATTCACAAATGAAAACCTACAAAAACACAAAATCAGAAACTATAACATATAAGAAAAAAATAAGAAAAAATATCTAAACAAAACAATATGAGAAAAAAAAACCCCACAAAATATAATTGAATTCGTTTTGATAGCCATGTATTTCTGGGCATCAGGCCTACCCTTAAGTGTGATTAATATGTACACCAAGATACCAGGGGAGAAAAGTAATTTTTCCTTTGTAAGTGGATATTAATTGGAGATAGCTTCTTTGTTAGGGGTGGAAGCTTGTGTTCGTTCCCCTTCGTAGCTCTGAGATTTTTAATTGTGTTGGTTTCTAGAGTTGGCATTACCCACTTGTTATATAAGGTATCTATGTCTATTCAAACTCTTAAGATTTATTTTTATGTGTATGAGTGTTTTGTTTGAATGTCTGTATGAACACCATGTGCATGCAGTGCCCACAGAGACCAATGTAGGTATTAAATCCCTTGGAATTGGAGTTATAGAGTGTTGTGGACTACCAAGTGGGTCTTGGGAATTGAAACTGGGTCCTTTGCAAGAAAAGCAAGTGCTGCTTAACTGCTGAGCCATTCCTCAGCCATATTCTTTTTTTAATTATTATTAGATATTTTCTTCATTTACATTTCAAATGCTATCCTCCTTTCCTAGTTTCCTCTCTGAAAGTTCCCTATATGCCCCCTTTCGCCACCCTGCTCCCCAACCCACCCATACCTGCTTCCTGGCCCAGGCTTTCCCCTGTACTGGGGCATATAATCTTCGCAAGACCAAGGGCCTCTCCTCCCATTGATGGCCAACTAGGCCATCCTCTGCTACATATGCAACTAGAGATACCAGTTCTAGGGGATACTGGTTAGTGCATATTGTTGTTCCTCCTATAGGGTTGCAGACTCCTTTATCTCCTTGGGTACTTTCTCTAGCTCCTTCATTAGGGGCCCTGTGTTCCATCCAATAAATGACTGTGAGCATCCACTTCTGTATTTGCCAGGCACTGGCATAGCCTCACACGAGATAGCTATATTAGGGTCCTGTCAGCAAAATCTTTCTGGCATATGCAATAGTGTCTGGGTTTGGTGGTTGTATATGGGATGGAACCCTAGGTGGGGCAGTCTCTGGATGGTCCTTACTTCTGTCTTAGCTCCGAACTTTGTCTCTTGCTCCTTCCATGGGTATTTTGTTCCCCATTCTAAGAAGAATCATCCCGAGTGAGGTAACCCAATCACAGAAGAGCACACACGATATGCACTCACTGATAAGTGGATATTAGCCCAGAAACTTAGAATAGCCAAGATAAAATTTGCAAAGCACATGAAACTATAGAAGAAGGAAGACCAAAGTGTGGATACTTTAGTCATATTCTTAAAGAAAAAATACTATGTGTATGTGTGTGTACATGTATGTGTGTGTGAGATCTGCAGTGAGTCTGTTCTCTACTTCTACCATGTTTGGTTTTTGATACAGGGTTTCTCTGTATAGTTCTGGCTGTAATGGAACTCACTTTCTAAACCAGGCTGGCCTTGAACTCAGAAATCCACTTGCCTCTGCCTCCTGAGTGCTAGGATTGAAGGCATGTGCCACCATTGCCTGGCTCCCTAGTTATTTGATTTTTTTTTCTTATCAGTTGCAAAATATATTTTTGTATAATAGAACATGACATGTATCCACATACAGATAGCAATGAAAGTTGATACTAATGTGCACATAGAGTTACATTGCTTATATACTTGCTCCAAATCCTGATACCCACTGATTGTTTTTCTAGATCTCCAGTCCTGATGATGGTTTTGAAAGTAAATCACTTTATGAAAGCTGGCTAGAAAAAGACCCTTCACCTGAAAATAAAGAGTGTCCTAGGTAAATTAATGTATGCAGCTTTTCTACCCCGGGATAAATAAGGATTCCCCTTTTCCCTTGCTTCTTCAAACATGCAATTCTCAGATGGCTTATTAATAATTTAAATGAATTTAATAAAGCTGTCCACTCAGCTGCTGTTTTGCTTACTAATCATCTCAAACATATGTTGTTGTGATTGTTATTGTTGTTGGTGGTTTGGTTTTGCTTTACTTTTTCAAGACAGGTTTTCTCTATGTAACAGAGGCCTTGGTATCCTGGTTTCACTCCATAGATCAGAGTGGCCTTGAATTTCTTTTGAGTTTTCTAGCTGAGTGTGGTTTGTTTGTTGGCATGTTTGTTGGCGTGTTTGTTTTCAATACTGTCTTCATTTCTGCTATAGTCCTTGTCTTAGGGTTTTTTTGTTTGTTTGTTTGTTTGTTTTTTGTTTGTTGTTTGTTTTTCGAGACAGGGTTTCTCTGTATCGCCCTGGCTGTCCTAGAATTCACTCTGTAGACCAGGCTGGCCTCGAACTCAGAAATCCGCCTGCCTCTGCCTCCCCAGTGCTGGGATTAAAGGCGTGTGCAGGGTTTCTATTCCTGCACAAACATCATGACCAAAAAGCAAGTTGGGGAGGAAAGGATTTATTCAGCTTACATTTCCACATTGCTGTTCATCACTAAAGGAAGTCAGGACTGGAACTCATCAAGAAGGTTAGGAAGCAGGAGCTGATGCAGAGGCCATGGAGGGATGTTTCTTACTGGCTTGCTTCCCCTGGCTTGCTCAGCTTGCTTTCTTATAGAACCCAAGACTACCAGCCCAGAGATGGTCCCCCCCACAAGGGGCCCTCCACCCTTAATCACTAATGGAAAAAATGCCTTATAGCTGGATCTCATGTAGGGATTTCCTCACCTGAAGCTCCTGCTTCTGTGATAATTCTAGCTTGTGTCAAGTTGACACAAAACCAGCCAGTACAGTCTTCTTCAGTGTTTCTCTTTATTGAACTTTGTTTTAAAAAATCTGGATTATCGCCATAATTTCAGTCTTACATTTGTATTTTATGAGAGATTACTCAGGCACTTATTCTTTTTTAAGTTCACAGAGCTACTTCTTTCTTTTTTAAACCCTTTGAAATTTTGATGAAATTTATAACTGCTCTTTGAATTGCATCCTGGGATTTATCTAGGTAGTTCTCTCTAGCTGAACTGATGGATTCTCTCTCTCTCTCTCTCTCTCTCTCTCTCTCTCTCTTTCTGTTGTGGTGTTACTACCTTGATAATGATATTTCATGATATTATTTGTATTTTGTGATGAGATCTGGGCATTGTGTTGGGCTAGACCCTGGAGAAGAAGGCTATTTATTTTGACTCTCTCGCTCCTTTCCCCTCTTTGTCTCTCTGATTCTGTCACTTTCTCTCTGTCTCTCTCTGTGTGTCTATATGTCTGTATCCATTCATATAACACACATTTATGTGGAGGTTAGAGGACAACTTGTTTTTGTTTCCCACCTTGTATTATGTGGGTCCCAAGATCAAGTTCAGGCTTATTGGCAAGTGTCATTATCCTCTAAGCTAGTTTGCTGGTCCCTAAATCAGTCTTGGGAAAAACAAAAACAAAAACAAAACCTTAAATGTGTTTGTCCCATTATAAAAGTTTCATATGCTTATTCAGCAGAAAATAATAGACTCTGTACACAGCTTGAGGTGGACTATGAAAATGGTTCATATTAACTAAGTGGTTTGAACTTTTCTGTTCATTAAAAAAATTGGCTGCAGTGTTCTACAGTACTGCCAAACTTAGGTCATATTCAGTGTAGCTTGGCACATTAATATTCTAGCAAATAATAGAAAATCTTCAAGATTGTTTATCTTTTACCAATTCCTATAATAATTTGCTATGAAAATTCTTAGCTACTCTTGAAGTAGGATTCATTTTCCCATCTGTTTGACTTTGTACTATTTATTTATTATTTTATGCACATATTCTGTACCTAGAATCAATAAGCTGGGATCTGGGAGTGATTTTGAGGCTTACTTTCAAAGACTTGGAATTGCTTCAGGCAGAGCTCGCTACACTAAGAACAAGGTAAGCCATGTAACTTTTCTAATATGCAGGGCATGTGTTCGCTCTTCATTACCTTAACAAGATATCTGAAATAATCATCTCATAAAAATATTGTTTTGGTTCATGGTTTCAATGGTCTCAGTCTATAGTGTTTGTCTTAGTTCTTGTGGGATTGTGGTGAGTCAGCACTTGATTGTGGGCAGATATAGTGAGGAAAGCTGCTCCCCTTAGAGCAGACAGGAAGCAAAGAGAGATTGGAAGAGGCTGGATTAGCACTTACTCTTCAAGCGCATTTCCTCAATATCTTTTTTCTGAGGACACTTCGTTTTAACTATGAAATAGTGGGTTTTGTTATGACATTTTCACATATGTATGCAAGGAACTGTAATGATGCTTATCCCCTCTTGTACTTTCTTCATCCCATCATAATCCTCCAGTCCTTCATATACTTTCATGTCTTTTCTTTACATTTAGATGTCTGTATATATAGAAAACATTCCATTCTTATTATTCTTTGTATGGTTTATTTTGTTTAATATGATGATTTCAAGCCCATTCATTTCTTTTAACACTTCTTAAAATGTTAAAGACATTTTAAGAGTGTCACACTGGGAGTACTTGAACTCACAAGTTTCTTTTTGGGGTATGGAGTATGCAGAAGATATTCCATATGTAAACCATAGCAACATTTTACTAATATGAATTGTAACTGGCATCAGTCAATAGGTGGACGCAGGACCAAGAATTCCAGGCATACAGACAGACTGCATGTTCCTGCTCCTTTGTAGACACACTATGCAGAGGAGTGGGCTGTTCTGTGAATTCAGTACCACTAAGGTTTTCCAGTAAAATGGTAATTCATGTAGAAATGCCAGATTTGTAGCCTGTTATACATGCTAATCATTTATACCCTTTTCTCAAAACAAAATTTGTTGGAAAAATCTTATTTTGTTCTGGGGATGTAGCTCAGTTGGTAGAGTGCTTGCGTAGGATGCATGAAGCTCTGGGTTCCATTCTCTAAGGACATCCCTGAAATCTAAGTACTTGGATCAAAACCAGTGTGGAACAGAAATTCAAGGTCAGCTGGGCAGTGGTGGCGCACGCTTTTTATCCCAGCACTTGGGAGGCAGAGACAGGCGGATTTCTGAGTTCGAGGCCAGCCTGGTCTACAAAGTGAGTTCCAGGACAGCCAGGGCTACACAGAGAAATCCTATCTCGGGAAAAAAAAAAAAATTCAAGTTCATCCTTGGTTACACAGAGTTTAAGATCATCCTGGACTAGACTCTAATTTAAAAATAAATAAGTAAAATCTTATTTTGTAGTCTAATTATGTAGATCTTATATATATTTTAAAATTTATTTATTTATTTTATGAATATGAATACAGTGTAGCTATCTTTGGACACAACAGAAGAGGACATCAGATCCCATTACAGATGGTTGTGAGCCACCTTGTGGCTGCTGGGAATTGAACTTTGGACCTCTGGGAGATCAGTCAGTGTTTTTAACTGCTGTGTTGTTGTTGTTGTTGTTGTTGTTGTTGTTGTTGTTGCTGTTGTTGTTGTTGTTGTTTTGGTTTGGTTTGGTGTTTTCCCCCTTAGAGGAAATGCTTTGTTTGAGGAACATGCTAAGCTAGGGCTGTGTGTTATCAGTTGCTCTTCCGTATATTCCCATTGTTACCTATCATGAGGCAAGGTCTGTGGGTAGTGAATAAAGCAAGTTTCTTCCACATTTTCATTTTTATCTTTTCTCTAGTTTGTATTGGATAGTCTATATCACTGTCATTCAACTATTCTGATGATTGCAAGTGCTTAGATATGGTAAACATGTGCTGTGTTATTTTGATAATGTTACACGTTATATCGTATGTCAAACATTAGTAGACTTAGATTCTTTAAATATATTAGTCAAGCCCAAAGTACAATACACTGATATTTTGCATGTACATAATGCATATTGGATGCAATTTGACTATCTAAAATACATCCAATGATAAAGAAGCAAGATAGCACCAGAATAGTGCAAATTAGATAAATAAGCAATGTATGTTAATATTCACTATTTACTACAGCTGACCATCAAATAACCAGGGTTTAAATGGTCCTTTTAAATGCAAATATTGTTTGAGTTTTTTTATAATTTGGAAAAAATTACAGATTACATACTCTAGAAATATGAAGATAAATAAAAGGTAGGTCAGTTCTATATAAAATATATGTAAAAAGTGTCTTTCATCTTTTACTGCCATGAAATATATACAAATTAATACAAAAATTTAAATTATCAAAGTTGTATACATAATTATACATGGTACCATTTGCATATAATGAATTGTAAGTAAATTTAAAGATGTCACATTAAGTTATAACTGTATAAAACTAAATATAGTACACAATATACTATTAAAGTAGTTTTATGGCTATGCCCTGTAGTGTTGTGGTGTGATTGTTTGTAGTATTTCCTGAAAATGTCACGTGACACTAATATTCTGTGCTTGAGCTCTTTACTTCTCCAGCAACTTGCATATTATAGTAAAAAGTGATCTTTCATGGGTCTCACATATTTTTACCAGAATGCACAGAATGTTGCATATAATTTTTGGAAACACACTTCCCCTTGCCCAGTCCTGTGGCCCCTCTGGACATAGCTCTGAGACACAGCCTCTGTGGGCTCCACTTCCAACTGCCCCTTCCTCTTAAGGACACCTGGAGGAGTGGCTCATGCTCCACCCACCCCTGCTGCTGGCCTTGCCACGGCCAAGAGCCACCGGAATCTTACCTAGCACTTTTTAGCCACGTGAAAGTAAAACATTGAAGACTTTATATTTTAAAACTGATCAGATAACTCAAAGGCTGGGCGAAGAATATCCTGCCCCATCCTTCATGGGCTCCACCATTGCCTGCAGAGGCCACAGACTATTGGTGCCCGGAAAAACTTACACTTCTGGAGCTCCTATCCACTCCCCCGTTTGTTGGACTCCAATCCTCTCCCTCCTCCTCTTCCTTGTCTTGCCCCGAAATCCTGCCTTCTCTTTTGCCCAGTGATTAGCTTCTGCCATCTTTATTTAGCCAGTCAACAATTAGGGAATCAGGGAAACTCCCCTACAATGGAGCATACAAAATATATGTTGCTTACATTAGTAGTAGTTTGATACATGCACTTTCAACTATATGGCAATTAAGTTGGTTCTTCCAATCTTCTATGTCATTCATGGGTCAACTGTGCATGAAAAGTGTAACTTAACTTTATATCACTCTGTTCAATATTACACTCTGTTACCAGATTGAACAAAGTTGGATAATATTCAGGAATACAGTACATTAGAAGCAGAGGACTGGAAGAAGTGGGGTGAAGGATGATGAATCAGGATTGATTTTTCGTGATCAATTAGCAGTAAGAACGATAGTCCTGTAAAAAGATAGAAGATGGTAAAAAAGTACAGTTAGGATACAGAGACCAAAGACTTCAACCTACTTCTACATTATAGTAACATGTGTTAGCATATTCATTACAGATACTCCCAGAAAGTTATCAAGGGCTAACAGCATTTGATTGAACACTATTTGGTTAGAAAAATAATGCATTACCTATGAGCTCTGTAAACACTAAGCTACCCAGAACGTTTTATACCCTTGATCAGTTCATAATTTTGATTATTCTGGTTTGAATACATATTTCTTTATTTATTAAGACCAAAAGGTTGAATGATGGTTACAAATAATATAAAGACAGAAATATAAAAATATAAATCACTGAGTATTTTGCCTCTAATGTTTAGATTTTAAATTTATTTGTTAAAGTGGTGAAATCAGGGCTGTCATATTTGTATTTTTAATTATTTCTATGATTAAAATATTATAAATTGAACATTTAATTCTTTATTTCTCAACTCTTCCATTTTAGAAAACAGATAAATACAATAGCTATCCTGTATATCATACCATCTATGAGACATTTGAATTAGTACAGAACTTTTATGACCCCACATTTAAAAAACAGCTGTCTGTGGCTCAGTTACGAGGAGCATTGGTATATGAGCTTGCAGACTCTGTGGTCATTCCTTTCAATATTCAAGACTATGCAAAAGCCTTGAAAAACTATGCAGGAAGTATCTTCAACTTATCCAAGAAACATGACCAGCAATTGAGAAACCATGGAGTGTCATTTGGTAAGATATTTTTATAGACTTTAATGTAAACCTTTTTAGCTCCTATCATGATCAGTGAGTTCTAGAAGGGATCTGTGCTAACTTACTAATTATTTTTGCCAAAAACTTAAATATTGACTTAGGGATCTAATATGAAATAACTATGATGAATCCATCACTCATTAAATAGTACTACAAACATTAAGTTGTGTAAATATTTTCCTATGTTATTGCTTTTATTAATATCCCCTACATAATAAAATTATAATCACAAGTCCTATTTTGTATATATTATTATTGCCAAATATATTAATCAATATTTGCATATATGAATTGTTTTGCTTAGATATAGTCATTATTTTCTTTCACAGCTGGCTGTCAGTAACGTGTTTTTTTAGGAAGTAGGGATGAAATACAGCATATTCTGTGATATTAAACACAGGATCTGGAAGGAGCTGGCCTGACTCAGATATCCTCTCTTCCATTTACTATCTGTGATCTTTAGAACATGTCTTAACTTCCTTCCTTTCTTTCTTCTTTCTCCTGCTCCCCGCTTTTCTGTTTTTTAATGACAGGGTTTCTCTGTGTATCCCTAGATGTCCTGGAACTCACTCTGTAGACTAGGCTGGCCTTGAACTCGAGAGATCTGCCTGCCTCTCTGACTCATGACTGCTGTGATTAAAGGCATGTACCACCACCACTCAGGTATTGCCCATTTCCTAAGCATAAATAAATACAACACACCTCACTACTAGAGAGAGTATTAGGAAATATATGGATCAGTAGTGATTGACCCTTAGTGGTTAGTGAATGTTGTCTACTGGCATTAATTATGACTACTTTCTTTCCTGCTTTTTAGATATTCTTAGTATATGAAACATTATTAGAGTGACAAAAAGTGCAACTAAAATCAGAGAGAGAATAGAATTTGTTATTAGTGATACTTCAATGTTATTTTGATTATTACATAGCATTAGTAATATTTCTGAGGTAATAAAGAACAGCAAGTATTTTACTCATTTTAAATTAAAAATTACATTTCTTAAAGTCATTGTTTGTGGGGATAGATGTCATATAATACTATGTAAATGTGAACATCAGAGGACAATTTGTAGGCGTTGGTTTTCTCCTAGAATGTAAGTCTCAGCATTTAATCAGGCATGGCAGCAAGTGTGTTTACCCACTGACCCATCCTGCCAGCCCACATGTATTTAAATTTGAACATAAATTTAAATAAAGAAAAGCCAGGTGTGCAAGTCCATACCTGTAATCCTAACAGCTGGAGGATTGTGGCAGAAGGATCACAAGTGTTAGCCTGGGCTACATAGGAAGATTGCCTCTGCCCCCCCCCAAATAAATAAATAAAAGGGGAAAAGAAGAGTCTCTCTGGCATGATGAGGGAGATGAAGAGATGAAATTGGAGAAAAAGACAAGACTCTGATAAGGACAGATGTTAACAGTTGTGCAGCTATGTAGCACGTCCTAAACATCTTGAGTATCTTTGGGTGAAATGCCTCTTCTACATTTGCATAGGTTGAAATCCAGTCAAGAGAAAAGCTATGTAAGCTCAGTGGCAGGGCTTTAAGACCAAATTCATTTCTCCCTCCACTTACCTGCTTATAGAGCATTCTTCCCATTAGTGCCATTTTTCTGCTTCATTTGTTTGTTACATACTCACTTTATATCCAGCTCACTGCCCTTCCTGGTCACTCCCTCCCATAATATGTCTCCCATACCTTTCTCCTCTGAGCAGGTGGGGCTGCCCAGATATTCCCCAACCCTAGCATGTCAAGTCTTTGAGGTTAGGCACATCCTCGTCCACTGAGGCCACAAGAAGCTAGAAAAACATACAGGCAACAGCTTTTAGGATAGGCCCCATTCCTGTTATTTAGGACACACATGAAGACCAAGCTGCACATCTGCTACATATGTACAGGTAGGCCTAGGTCAAGCCCCTGTATGTTCTTTGGTTGATGGTTCAGTCTCAGAGGGACCCAAGGGTCCAGGTTAGCTGACTGTGCTCTTTCTGTGGAGTTATTATCCCCTTTGGAGGTGCACAATCCTTTCTCTTATTCTATAATAGCCCCCAAGATCCACCCACTGTTAGGCTGTGGGTGTCTGCATCTGTTTGAGTCAGCTGGTGGGTGGAGCCTCTCATAGGATAACCATGCTAGACTCTTGTCTGCAAGCATAACAGAGTATCATTAATAGTGTCAGGGATTGGTGCTTGCCCATGGGATGGGTCTCAAGTTGGAGTGGTTATTGGTTGGCCATTCCTCAGTCTCTGCTCCATCTTTGTCCCTGCATTTCTAGTAGACAGAATAAATTTTGGGTTAAAAGTTTTGTAGGTAGGTTGGTGTTCTTATTGCTCCAGTGGGGTTCCTGTCTGGTTACAGGAGGTCTCTTCAGGTTTCATATCCCCAATGTTGTATGAGTCACAGCTAGTATCACCTCCACTGATTCTTGGGCACTTCCCTTATCTCAGGTCTCAGTCTCTTCCTGGAGATACCCCCCCACACACTTTCCCAGTCACATTAGTTGCATATTTCCATTCATTCTCAGGGCCATCTGGCCATCTCTACTTCTCTCCCTACACCTGATCTTGAACTCTCCCTCCCATTCCCCTCTCCATGGCTTCTCCCATCTAGTTCTCTCCCCTTAATCTGCCTATTTTACTCCCCCTTCTAAGTGAGATTCAAGCTTCCTCACTTGGGCCTTCATTCTTAAGATTCTTGGGTCTGTGTCATATATCATGGGTATCCTGTATTTTATGGCTAATATTCACTTTTAAGTGAAAGTGAGTATATACCATGATGTCTTTTTTTTTTAACATCCATGTCTTTGCTGCTGAATATTCATCAAATGGCATATCTCTTCCAGAATTTGGCTCTTGCACCACTCTCTTCACAACTGAAATTCCCCATTTGTGTCAAGAATGTTTGAATGTGTTTCTGCTGAATGAATGAAAATATACTCTATACTTCTACTAAACAAGTCACTGTGCTCTATATAACTGCTACTACCCTGAAAATATTCTTTCTGATGTTATAATTGATCAGTGTCACTGAATCCTACTGACACATTTCAGTTTTTATCTTGACTTCTATATTATACTTATAATTTAAATTTCCTTCTTCTACATACACTTCCTTTGCTTCCATCATACTCATTATTAGATTACTTGAAATGTTTTAAAAAAAGTTTGAAAATATTGATGACTAAAAGGTTTTTTTGAAAACAATAAATGTATTTATATTGAAGGTTCCTCCTCCTTGACAGATGATGCAGTAGTCCTGTGACCAGACCTACAAGGACTTGATCTGCAAAACAGATATAAATGCAAGGAGCAGTAAATCAATCATGTATGTCAAAGTCCTACTTAGAACTTAGGAAACATGCATGATAGGTTGCTGTAATAAAAATATATGCTAAGAATCTAACTACATTTTTTCTAACATAATATTCTTCTTGATTATTGTGCCCACCCTTCCCCACCCCCCCCCAAAAATAGAATTAAAAAAAAAGTCCTATATATCCATTAGAGCATTGTCAAACTCTCAGTTGCTAGCCCCTTGAAGAAAACTGAGTCCTTTGGAAACTTTACATATCTTAGAAAAGTATGGTCAGATCAAAGCCGATGTTTCTATGCCTAGTTATAATCAATTTTTCACAAGTCACCCATTTGAGCAAGATTTTAAGTTTATAGTATTATTTGAAAGTACAAATTGGTATTGTTTTATTCTTGTAATAATTGCAGAGATAATATCTTATCCCTTTCTCCAGTGGCTAACATATCATAATTGTTCCAATAAATATATTCAAAGAATGAATGAATGCTGGGGTTTAGGTAAATAACTGAGGAATTATTTTTCCCTTATATTTCTGAAAGAGTTTTCTTAATCAATTTAGGAGGTCTGGAGTGTAGTTAAGAGCTCTTTATAATCTGTCAGGAGGAAAGGCCTTCCTATCTGAAGACTTGTACGGATCTTACCTGCAACTCTACCTCCAAGAGATCTTGCACTCTCCTAATTTTCAAGGGCACCTGGAAACACGGACACACACACACACACACACACACACACACACACACACACACGCACCTCCACAATTTGACTACTTTTAAAATTCAGATCTTTTCTCTCCTCCCCCCAACACCCAATACTTTTCATGAATTTATAGGAAGGGTCACAAAAAATACTGTTTTCTCTTGCTTGTTCTGTCCTATCCTGGAGAGTACCGGAATGTGTACCTCAAAAATGTGAACCACTAACTTATTTCCCTTTTATTTGTCTATGAAAGATCCCTTATTTTCTGCTGTGAAAAACTTTTCGGAGGCTGCTTCAGATTTTCACAGAAGACTTACACAAGTTGATCTTAATAAGTAAGTTCCAGGTGAAGTATCTTACTGAAAAAAGAATGGATTATTTTCCAGAACATATGTATAGAACTCCTCCAAGTCATTGCTGCTTAAAATATAGTCTTCACCATTCCATCATCAGCACAACTGCTCGCATGTTAGAAAGCAGGACATACTTAAGAGTTATCTTTATAATTTAACTTGTTTGTGTTTCATACATCATTTCCAACTACTCCTTTAACTCTTCTGATGTCCCCTTCCCTCATTTCTTTCTCTAGTTCATGGCCTGTTTTTCCATGATGGGGGCCCTCAGTTATGTTTTTAAATAACACTGTAGGCAACTGCACTATTGGTTAAGTTGAATTTGGGATGAGAGTTACACTTGGTAATGCACAACTCTCTAAGCTCAGGTGATTTTGAATGTATTTCTATACAGTTTCAATATTCCCATTCACTCATCAGCCATTTCCTTTTGTACAGTTTTTCCTAAAAATTTTTTGTTATTGCCATTTTTAGGTAGAAAATAATTTTAATCAGCAAGCTTTGTCAGTCACTTTGAGAAGGCTTTCTTCTCCCTTGGATTGTGTGAAAGCTCAGACATGTAGTTAGCTACTCAGAGAGGAGTGAAAGGACTGTGAATGTGAAAGGACTGTGAATGTGAAAGGACCTTCTTTAGTTACCACACAAAGCTGCCCTTGCCTTTCTCATAGTTCAGAATTTGATTTTGTTGTTGTTGTTGCTTTTATTTATTCTTAATTTTTTCCCTTATGTTTATTCTGTTTCTTTATTCAGCCCAGACATGGTGAGGTTGTGTGATTCATAAAGAATAACTTGGTAGTTTCTGTCTTTCTGGGAGGTCTGGTTATCAACCAGAGGAGTAAAGAATATCTTTTCTTTCTTTTTCACTCCACTGTAACCTTGAAAAGCAAAACAAATCACTTTTCAATAGCATTCTATGTTTAGTATAATTGCTAGTGAGATTGCCCTGCTGTTATATGCCACTTGTTCTATAACACATTACTGTGTTAACATTAATTTTGTTAATGTTTTTCTGATTCTTCCCATACCTTATATTTATTTTAGTTAAATTGGGATTACTATAAAAGGGTTTAATGATGTGTTTCTTATTCTCTAAGTCCTATTGCAGTGAGAATTATGAATGACCAACAGATGCTTCTTGAAAGAGCATTCATAGATCCTCTTGGCTTACCTGGGAGGAAGTTCTACAGGTAAGGAAAAGATGGGTACACCACAGAAGGCAAACACCTCACTATAATCAAAGAAGTGTATGAAAGATGATCACAACATATTACATACACAACATACTAAATGTACTAAATGTATATAAATGCTAAATGTAATATGGGAACATTACATACCAAGTAATGGTATAATATGTAGTATCAGAGCAATATGTTTCATATCAATTAGTTCTTCAGTATGTGCCCATCATAGCTAAGAACATGAACAAAACAGTCAAGCCACAGAGTTCTAAACGGAACTTAGAAATCACTTAGTCAACAGCGTAATGAATCCTTCTTGAGAGCTTCCAGGTAAGTAAATATTCATTTAGTTTCTTACTTAGTGATGGAAAGCTTACTGTTTCATAAAGAAGCCCATTCTATTTTATTTAAAGACATAGTTACTAGAAAATTTCTTTCATAAAGATCTCAAATCTTAATCCTGTAATGTTCTCATCCGATCTGATCGTTCTTCCTAAATAAAGGCTAGCTTTTATTCCTTATGATTTAGGTTGTTAGGATTGCTGCCATGTTCTTGCAATCAAAGTTTTGTTTTGTTCTTGGTTACTACTACCACCACTACCACTACTACTATTTTGTATTTATGTCATATTTTCTTTTAGTATCTTGGCTTTCAGTTCCCAAAGTCAATTTTCTCAGCGTCCTTTAAAAAATAGTTCCTTGTGGTTGGAGAGATGGCTCAGTGATTAAGAGCACTCAGGGGTTAAGGGTACTGGCTCACTGACTGCTCTTACAGAGGTCCTCAGTTCTACATGATGGCTCACGAACCATTTGTAATGGGATCCAAGGCCCTCTTCTGGTGCATCTGAAGTAAGTGGCAGTGCACTCACACACATAAAATAAAATCTTTAAAAAAGGAGTACCTGATGCTCTTGTAGAGGGCTCAGATTTAGTTCTTGGCATCCACATGGTGGCTCATAAGCACCTGAAACTTCATCTACTTTGCAAGCACCAGGCATGCATGAGGAACAAACAAACAAAATAAGGCAAGGCATGCACACACATAACAAGGTAAACAAATAAATCTAAACAATATTTTAAATGGTCCCCTGATGGAAATTAAGAAGGTCCAACCATTTAATTAA
The DNA here is from genome assembly GCA_902729485.2 of Mus minutoides. Taxonomy (NCBI): domain Eukaryota; kingdom Metazoa; phylum Chordata; class Mammalia; order Rodentia; family Muridae; genus Mus; species Mus minutoides. The sequence continues at coordinate 200,106 of LR750881.1, read as the reverse complement.
AGTCGGAAAAATCTGTGTTCCTGTTCATGCAGGTTTAGGATTATGTCTGTTTCACAGTTCTGTGATGTGAACATGCCTCTTCTAGGATTTGTCTGTCTGAATTAAGATAATGAATACTACTTTATAAAGCTACCTATCACTTTTCTAAATGTTAGTGGTTAGCACTAACACTCAAATATTATAAACAGAGCTTCTAGAGCTCAGATCTTCCACAATGACCTGGGAAACTATTTTTCTAAGCCTTGCTTTCTCAGGTACAAATGGAGATTTCAGCTTTTCACCTCTGAGTCCTATAGAATTAAGGCATTTGAAGGATAAGCTCAAAAAGGGAGATACTCTGGAATGTGAGCTGTGTTTATAAATGTTTATTCATTGTTATAAATAGGAGCTATTATGATTATATATGTGTACATATATAAAAAGAAATATCCACAATTTTAGTCCTTTCTTGGAAGTTACTAGTCTATTAATCCCTATAGAAATAACTTTTATAATGAAAATGTACTTTTAACAATGTTCAGACTCTGAAGCATGTAGTAGCAACAGTTCTAATTCATCAGCTCATTCAACTGCATATCTAGTTCTGCTATTTTTTCCCCCAGGGAAACTCAACATTGGGTGATGTGTTAACACGCTTATATAATGTGAATATGTCTGAATAAATGTGTACATTATGTTTCATGTAACTATATATATTTATTTATGGGTAACTGTTTACTATATTCATACATCTGTATTTAAATATGGATATTTTCTATACATAGATACACACAAACACACACACATCTTTAAGTACAGAAACATTTATATTTATACAAATAGAGCCATACTTTTTCCTAAGAGATCCATCTAATGATATCAGCATAGATGACATTAGAACTTTAATCCCCTATATAGTACGTCACTGTTGGGCTTCCATTTACAGTTTTAATGACTTATTGTTGAGATTAGATGAGCGTCTCTCAACCAGTATTAAATACACTTCCTTAAGTTGTCCTTGTGTTCTATTTGAACACACACACACACGCACACACACACACACACACACACACACACACACACACACGTGTGTGTGTGTGTGTGTGTGTGTGTGTGTGTGTATATATATATATATATTTTTTTTTTTTGAGATAGGATTTCTCTGTGTAGCCCAGGCTTTCCTGGAACTCACTCTGTAGACCAGGCTGACCTCGAACTCAGAAATCCGCCTGCCTCTAAACACTTATAAATATTAATATCCTTATAATCGGGCCCTGGTATTTCAGTGCCCAAAAAAGACAACACATTTTAAAATTTGATGAGAATATATCAAAATGTCTTCCAAAACATTATCCTGTTGTTTGATACATTTTGATTAATTGAATATTTAGATATTTGAATATTGAAGTAGTTCATATTGCTGTTTCAGTCTACAGGAGTGTTCTAGAATAAAGCTATTATATTACTGTAAAGATGTAGGATGGCTGTATGACATAATGCATACTTACACTTTACCTTACAACTTCTTAGATAAATGTAGCTCTGACATCTATTTTTCATTTTTTTATAAAGCAAGCAATATTTTTTGTTTGTTTAGGCACATCATCTTTGCTCCAAGCAGCCACAACAAATATGCCGGAGAATCATTCCCTGGGATTTATGATGCCATGTTTGATATTGAAAATAAGGCAGACCCTTACTTGGCCTGGGAAGAAGTGAAGAAACATATTTCTATTGCAGCTTTTACAATTCAGGCAGCAGCGGGGACACTGACCAATGTGTTATAGGAAGGTTTCTGTCAAGTAGCTTCATCACTGTAAAAGTATTGCATAGTGTCTGAGAGTGAAACTGATGGGGAGTGGGTCTTGGCCAAATGGATTCCCTGCTAAAGGTGCTGCTGAGAATCTGAAGAAAAAAGGGCACTTTTTCCTTTGATGATTTATGAAACCAGACAATCCTAAAACTGTGATTGTCATGACTTGTTCTGTCCTTCTACCTTATTCATCTGTAAAGAGGGTTTTTTAACTCTTATATGCATATCCAGTGAAAGTGACAGTGAAAGAGGAAACAACCCCAGTGCTCACAGGCAGATGATTAGATTCACTCATAACATGCATGAATTATATCAAGTAAGCTTGGTTCTTTACTTCACCAAATAAGTGAAAATAAAAGGTTATTTAAAGCTGGGCGTGGTGGCACATGCCTTTAATCCCAGCACTCAGGAGACAGAGGCAGGTGGATTTCTAAATTCGAGGCCAGCCTGGTCTACAAAGTGAGTTCCAGGACAGCCAGGGCTATACAGAGAAGTCCTGTCTTGACAAACAAACAAACAAACAAACAAACAAACGGTTATTTAATTTTCTCTGTTAGCATCAAGAAACATCAGAGGAGAGGGTATGAACAGAATATAAGAGCCAGAGAATGGGAAGGAGTGTTGTGAAATGGTAATCTGGACATTATCATTGCACACATGAACTATACCACTGTGTTATCTACACATAACCAAGCAAAAGATTCCAGAACAGACAGGACATCGACTCAAGAAGTCCCACTCGCAAATGAACAACCACTGGTAGTTAATAGCTAGGGGAGAGGAAGCTAGTTTTTCAGGTCTATAGCCACTGGTAAGTTGGCTGTTTTATAAACTAAATATTATGCATATGGGTGTTTTGTCTAAATGTAGGTGTCTGCACTACATGTGTGCCTGTTGCCCTCCAAGTCAGAGGACAGCACTGGACTCTCTGGAGTTATATAGGCAGCTGTGAGTTGCTCTGGTTCTCTGGAAGAGCAGTGAATTCTTCTGAGACAACCTTCTAAGACCCAAATATGGTTAGTTTTAGAGATTTTTAAAAAAATTCTTTAGTTATTTTTTGACAATTTTTCCCCCCAAAAGATTAAGACCTGACAAGTTCCATACCTAGCTGAGAAGCTGTTAGTAATTAATGACTGCTGAAGGGCAAGGGGGGGTGTGTGAAAACAGTCTTAATAAAACCACTGAGACCACTACCCATGCTCTGGTAGTTAGCTCTATACCCACACGTGCAGTACAATGTGACAGTACTAAGTGAACTCAGTGGGCTTAAGGGGGAAAAGAACAACTCCAAAACATGAAATAAGGGGAATGCTGGTGACAAAATAGGGGAAAATGAGGGGTGGGAGTGTGTATATTTACTTGATTGAAACACAATGTACACATGTACACAATTCTCAAAGAAAAAAGGACCTGAAGTCTTATCTCTGGCTTTGGCTTTTTGGTACAGAATTAGGAGTCAATACAAATAGGCCTGTCAATTAGTGGACATGTAAGAAAAACTCTTAAGTTGGGAAGCCCATTGGGACAAACAGACAATTCATTAAGTAGTATGAAACTGTGGAGATCAGGCTTTACTATGCTTTTGAAAGAGTAGTACATAACCAAAGACAAAATGGAGTCCTTGAAAGTGAACCTCTAAACTAACCTATGGCCCTAGCTACAGGCAAGCCTTTCCTGGAACAATCACAGAATAGCCCAAAGCCCTCTGAATGTCACAGCGACCTCTGTGGAATCTCTCAACGCCCCAGGAGGTTGCCTAAGGTAGCACATGACTTAACTGTTAGGTAGATTACCCCCCCCCCCCCAGCTTGTCTCTTAGAGTTAGCTATTACCTCAAGCTGCTACCTGAACCTCTTGCTGATGTTTGAACTAGCCAATTATTTGAAACCTCGCTAATTTCCCCAACCCCCTACCCCATTGCTATAAAAGCTTCTAATTTTCGAGCCTCGTGGTCATACGGGGTCGTCCTGGAGCTCCAATTAAAAATCCTCTTGCAGTTTGCATCAAGACAGGTCTCTCGTGGTTCTTGGGGTGCACGAACAGCCCGTGTTTGGAATAGGGGTCTTTCTGGTTTGATCTTACACTTTAAGAAAATGTTTTCCCCTTGTGATGGGGCACACTTGCTAATGTTCCACAAATAAGAACCTATTTTACATGGCTGAACTGAGTGATGTTGCCTGATACATTACTACTCAATTTTGAAGCCCAGCTTCTCCTGCTTAATGTACTGACAGTTCAAAAATATGGGCACCTAACAGAGATGTAGAGCATTCTAGACAAGATGATCACAGCCAAGGTTATCTACATGCAGAAGCCTTTAGAACTGTAGGAAAGAAACTAGTCAACAAGGCCTCTTTACAGTATCAAAATTTATGTCAACTGTCCTTAGAGGTTCTCACTGAGAAAGTATACTATCTGACTACTTCGTATCTTAACTTACCGCTAGCTATGATAAAGTGTAGCGTCCCTCCCTGATCAGCATGGCTGATGCAAAGACCAGCCTTGGAAAGCCACATGTGGTGTGGCATCCTTTGTTTTGTTAAATAGCACCTGAGCTAGCCTGGGGCCCAGCTGTCTGCTTCTGTGTATCTTCCTGGACCCTGGCTCTGCCCAGCTCACCTGCGTACACCTGGAACATCCCACAATGCTTCAGGCTTCCTGCCAAACTCCAGGCGCCTGCACAGAGCCAACTGGGGGGCGAGGCCTTCCCCCTTTTCCCCCCAAGAGATAACCCTTCAATAAACCAGACGCTTTGATCAGCAATGTTGACTTGGCGTCATTCATTTCTCTCCCCACCCTAGTTCTGTTTCAGTCCTGGACCATCCCCCCAGGGGACCCAGTCTGTGATGTAGGGACCAACTGCAGGCAGTAGACCCCTCCAATAAAGCACCCTGACAAAACAACTCAAGAGGAACTAAGGGGCTCATTGTGGTTCACAGATTCAGGTCAAACTCTTTATCACTGTGAGGAAGTACAGTGAGAGGAGCAAGAGCAAAGAGTACATACATATTGCTACTCAGCCCACTCTTGCTGAGTCCAGGATCTCAGAGTCTTCTCACCTCAGCTAATGTAATCAAGACTTCTCTGAATATCTGCCCATAGGATAACACAATCTAGACAATCCCTCATTAAGACTCTCCTTTCTCAGTGAATCCAGGACATGACAATTGATACTTATAACTACTGCCATCACAACTAGTACAACTCAAACCATGCTCACATTTAAGGATAATTCTGCTATTTGATATAAGAAAGGCAGAAATAAACATCAATTTTAATTCTGATTGTGCATGTTATCTTTAGGGTCATAGTTAAGTTTAAGGATTTTGAGGGCTAAGGCCCTTCCTCATGTTAAAATTGAATTGCATTTTATTCCATCTGTAATTTTAGACAAATTACACGTTTCTCTGTAAATATGAAGTAATTTAACCATAATATAAAACATAGGGCAAAGTGTTTGATACACATTGAATAATCCCTTAGTTTGAATAAGCCTAAAACTGCTTAATTCCCAAACCCAGTCACAATCAGCAAGCATTTTTGAAATGCTTACTTCATCTACCTGAAAACAAAAACAAACCCCTTGAGATCTGTACTTCATCAACTACCTTTCAATTCTGATTTTCTCTCATTTAATGCGTTAGAAAGACTTCCTGCATTGTAAAGATGACTTCCTCTGCTCACTACTGTCTCTTTTGGGGAGAGGCAAGGAAACAGGAAGAAATCTTAATGTATCCAAACTAGCCAATCTGGCTTCTAACGGGATGTCGGTAGCTTGGGATTCAATCTGGCTTTACTACCAGAAAACAATTTAGTTGTTTTTTTTTTTTTTTTTTTCCGGTTGTTGTTTTTTTGTTTTTAAATTGTGTAATAATACCACTCTTATTATGACCAATCCAAAGTACCAAGTATTTATGTTTGTGTGATTTGATTGTTTTATTACTGACTGAACCCAGGCCTGAAATGCACTGGCTTGTTTTCCCACTCATCTTCCTTTTTCATTCTTCCTTCCTATGGGAGGGACATTACATATGGCTTGGAGTACTGGTCAAACATTTTATGTATACATGTAAATGAATCTTACTCAACTGGTTTACTGAAATGTTTTCATTTATTTTATGCCTGTCCTATCTGTAGTGTGTTACCACTTTTCTCAGAATGAAATAGTTTCTTCAAAGTTGGCCAGAATTCTCTCAATGCTACATCCTCAGGTTGTAGAATCTTCTTACATCCTGCTCATTTACTCACAATTTCCAAATCTGACAGAGCCTCACTACAGAGCCTCCTTAAAGCCTGGGCAACTTTATTTGATTTGTGATTCAGTAATCTCTCTGAGAACCAGTCACTTCCAGAATCTATTATCTGCCTGCTTTGGGCTCTTCCTCTTTTCTCAAACCTCAAGGAACTATTCAGAAATTTATTCTCTAATTCCCAATTCAAAATTGTCGTTTCCTACTCCTTGCTACTGCTACTGTATACCTTCCTGCCTCTTTCTCCTACAAATGCCTCGTATCAAATTGATCTAAGATGTGAGTTGTGGTATTAATGTGAAAAAAAAAGATACAAAAGGAACTCAACTTTGACCTTATAGGCATCTCACAACACATGATGTATTTCAAAATAACCAAAACAGACTTAAAGTTCCAGGATATAAATATGTCTGAGTAGTGGCTAAAGGGATGGAAATGGTTATTACCTTGATATGACTCATATACTATAAACACGAATCACTGTAATGTACCACATAAAGAGAAATTCAGTAAGTTAAATCATTGTTTTACCTCTGAACAGGAAATTATTTTGTAATCTGAGGTCTCATTTCCAGTTTCTAACTTAGTATTTAGAGTTGGGGACCAAGAATTTTCATTTCTAACCAATTTTTACTGATGGGTGATTAATCTAGTCTAGAAAGAGTATTCTGACTACCATTGGCCTGACAGAAGAGGACAAAAACTAATGATCCAAAGTTGTTTGGTTTTAAGTACCTATTGCTAAACTAGGAATATGTTCTATGTGCTGCAAATTCTGTCATTATTTTAAATAGATCTTACATTAATGGCTAAAACAAAGAGACATTTGCTGCTGTTTGAATGTAGGTTCTACCTTCTACAAGGTATGTAACATTGCTTGAATAGTAATGGAAACCATTATGATTTCTTGAATTGAGGACTTTGAGATTTCTTTCAAAGATGTTTGGAGAAACCACAGACTCTTAAGAGATGACAAATTACAAATGATGAGTTTTTAATAGGCTATTAATCAAACCACCCAGGCAAAATGACATAATTTGTGAAATTATTTTCTAACATAACATCTGCCATGCCATGTGCCAGTAATTTTTTAAAAGCTATTCATTTAACTGATGAGTAGCACAGAGTATGTCTGGGCAGAGGCAAAGACAAAGGCACAGGCACAAGGATCAAATTCAAAGTGCTTGACAGAGTCTACAATCTCTGCTGAACAGCTTAGTGATTTCAACTCTGCAAGAGTTTAACCAATGTGATGTGAATCCTTTTCCTCACTGGTATTACAGGACAACATACCTTACAGGGATGCCATTAGCAGTAAGTTCATATTCACTGATGTTCTTAAAACAATGCTAGTCCATTCTGTTATATGCCTGTCATTAACAGCTACCCAAATAAGCCAAATGCTACAGCAGAAAATAGGCATTCATTCATTAGTTGACCAAAACAAAAATAACAAATGTAATTTGCAGACAGCAAAAAGACTAACAAATGATATACATAGAATAGGAATATACTTATACAATGTCTTTGTTGTAAAGAAGACAGCGTTCTCAACCTTTGGGAGGTTTTCCTTTTTTCATGTTTAATCATTAGTCTGTAATTAGGAACTTTTTTGTAAAGATAATTTTTTAATTTATTCATTTTAATAGTATATTCGCTTAGTGAAAATGAGTTACAAATCACACTATTTTAATACAAACTCTTTAAATGACATAAAATGTTTAAAGATCACTAATGAAAATAAAAGTCTTTGGAAGTCTCTTCTTAAAGAATTTCTTCACATCTAAAATCTCCATAAAAACTAAAAAACAAAAATATACACATATATATGTGTATACATATATGTATATAAGGTACATACATAAATGTAAAAACTTGGCAAGATAGGTATTTTAGAGAGAATGCTACATACCCAATAATAAGAGAAACTATCATTAATTAAAAAGCCCATGCAAGATGGTGGTAAGAACAGAAGTGGTAAGAAGAGAAGATACACAGTCAGGTAAAACCATGACCTTCTACATGACCTTCTACTGATAAGAAAGAAATCAAACAGACAGACCAATAAAACCTTTCTAAAAAAAGCAAAAACAACAAAAACAAAACCCAGGTTGACCTTGAAAGCTCATACGTCAGAATAAGGCCATAAAACAATACTAAATGAAGGAACATACATTAAAGTAAAATAAAATAACCTGAACAAAACAGTAGCACAAACCAATCCTTACTTTTCAACCTTCAAAAGTGGAGCTGTTAAAAACAAAGTCAAAAACAGAAACAAAGAAGATGATGATGATATGTGTGTGTGTGTGTGTGTATACCTGTCAGTGAATACTAGATCTCTTAATGAGCTTTTAAAGTTTCCCATAGGTATAATACAAGACCCAATTTTCAGAGTAATTTTTGTTTTTTAAATTATTCTCTTTATGGGTGCTCACAAAAAATGCTAAAAGAAAGCATTATATCCTTTGGAGTTGAAGTCATAGGTAGTTGTTAAGTGCCCAAAGTGGGTGCTGGAAAGTTGTGTTCAGAGGAATAGCAAGTACTCTTAACCACTTTCGATTATTTTTCCAGCCCCCAGGGTAATCTTGAGCAGGACTCTTTCAAGACGCAGAATATTTGCAAGAACGTTTTAATGGTTCTCTTCATTCTGATGAAGAACTAATATTAGAAAATCAAACAAATTATATGGAATGAAGACAAAATTTCATAAAATAAGAGACAAATGTCACAGCTGAATCATTGTACTGACAGTGTGTTATTCCAAAAGATGTATACAATCAATCTATAAATATCTGATTTCAATTTAGTTTTGTTCATATCAAAACTATCATATCACTGGCTTAAGTGTTACAATAGGTTTCAAGAATTATTACCCTTTAAGGGTTCCACTAAAATGGTTAAAATTAAACATTCCTACTTTAAAATGTTATACCAAGGTTATTGTCTTAGTTTTGTAAAATATCATGTAAGATTTTAACACAGAGAGACAATATTCTTATTATAAAAAACTCCTGAACTATTTTTATAATTTCACCAACACAAAGTTACTGCGAAATAAAAGGTTAGGAAAAACAGGTCAACTTATTACTTCCTTTGTGCAAGCAAAAGCTAGAAACGAAAAACTGCACTTTAAATTTCCCATGACAAATTGAGTTACAATGTATATAATTATATCTAGGTTTGATTGCTTTGATGCTATAATACAATAAAGACATATATCTAATAGAAATAACTTCTCAAAGCTAACAATCATTTTATTAACTGCTAGGGTAAAATACTTTCTTAAAAATACTGTAGCTTTAAAGTTAAGGTAAATTTTACTTAATTTTTATCTGAATGCCATGCAGAAGTTCTGAAACAATAATTACATGGTCACAAACTATGCACAACTATGGAAGAAAAATGTTGTGCAATCAAGTCTGAAGTTATAAAACTTTACTTGCTCTAACAGTGACACCAAAACAAAGTTGTTATTCAAAAGAAAGAAAACCACCCCAACAAGGAAGTGATACAGACATAATTATTATTTTGAATCAAATTGTTTCAACTTCTTTCCTCAGGAAGTACACAAGATCTCCTTTTCTTTTTCTTTTTTTCTTTTTGGTTTTTCCAGAGTTTCTCTGTGTAGCCCTGGTTGTCCTGAAACTCACTCTGTTGACCAGGCTGACCTTGAACTCCAGAGATCCACCTGCCTTTGCCTCCCAAGTGCTGGGATTAAAGGCATGTGCCACCATTGCCAGGCAAGATCTCTTTTTCTAAATGCATTCCCTTTTAACTATAAACTTAGAAACACTATTTGGATCCCAGATTTTTATTGCCAAAACATGTTTAGCACATTCTTATTTCATCAAAGCCTGAAGGCTAGATTAGTATCATTATACTTGTTGCCCGAGGTTCATAATATCTTTAATAGTTATCTGCTAATAGCAGAATGATAATTCATGCAAATAGGTTGCTTGCTGTATCAAAGAGTACAGTATAATTGACTGATGCCCATGTAGGCCAGAAGAAGGTCCTGTATCCGAAGTGAAGATCCTGAAGTATCTAAGTTGCCACGTGGATGCAGGGAATTGAACCCATTAACTAATGCCCTTAAAGGAGCTGTCTCTCCAGCCCCCATACAGATTCTTTATTAACTAAAACAATAGACTAATGAACCTTTGTTAGGATTCCATTAACACCAAAGAGTTTGAGAAATAAAGACCTTCAACTTTCATTTTGATCTAAGTTTATCTGTGTCATTTACAACTAATGAAAATGAAGTATAACACATAACCATTATATGTGTAAAACTCTTCATGAAACCCTTAAAATGGCCCCCAAGAATTAAACTACTAAATGAACTTAACACATAACATTCAGGTATTCTAAAATACAGACTATAACTTTCCTGTAGTATATTCCTTTCCTTGTCTTGAGCAAAACACATGACAGAAACAACTCAAGGGAGGTAAGGTTTATTTTGGCTCACGGTTTCAGAGGATACAATCTATAATGGCTGAGGAGGCAGTAGTGGGAGTATGGGACAGAGGTGGTTTATATGTCCTGACTGGATCAGACCAGCACGAGTGTATAATCCTTAAAGGCTCACCCCTCAATATCCTAAAGGTTTCACAGCCTTCAAATAGAGCTTCAAGTTGAAAGACTAATAGCTCAAAACAAGCCTCCAGGTACATTTCAGATTCAAGCTGCAACACACACCTTAATATATTTCAACAAAGCTACACATTCACAATTTAGCAGATACAGTTTTTCATCAGGGAGAAAGATATAACCCAAAAGAGTATTTAGACTTTAAATCAGATATAATTTTGTCAAAACACCATAAAGAGTCCTTTAAATAATCAGGAAAGAGATTTTAACATTATTGCTTGCTCTTACAATGAATTTTAACCAAATTGTAATTCAATAATCTTAGTTTATTTCCTATAGTCTTAAATTATACTGCTTGCCAGGTAGTAAAAGTATTGAAGCAACTTTCTAAAATTAATTTAACTGCAAATGAATTATAAACTCAGCCAGCACACACAGATGGTCTGACTACACTGCTTCAGAATTAGTACTACAAAAAGTAACCGCAGCAAAGGAAGAAACAAAGAAAAGTCTTTTCCTTAAAGATTTTCAAGAATTATAACAACAAAAGTTCATGGAGAGGCCAACTCAGTTTTTATATACCACCTTGCTTTCCCATTTAAGGGAAAAAGGAGTTAGCAGGATTAAACAAAACAAAACTTCTTTCCCTTCTGCTTATAATAATTTATACTAAAAAATACTGCAATTATACTTATGGTTTCTTTCCCTCCCTTCAAGTGTAAGGGCAACAACTATAGTTCTAGTGAGGAGACTTGAATAATCATATTATGCAGCTCGAAAGGAAGATAGAGGCACAAAAATTTAACAGACTTTGGCTTTGAAGAACTTCATGATAACCCCAATGACAGACTAAAAACAAGAAAAAGATTACAGCAGCAAGCAACTATTTCACCACACACGTTAAGAATTCTGTTTCTCTTCTAATCAATCAGCTATATCTTTTTGTTTCTCCTGCTTTTTGGTTGTAGGTAGTTCAAGACTTGCCCACTGCATGGGTTCCGCCTTTCTCATAGTGATCTCAATCTTTGTTGCAGTCATAGTTACATAACTTCGTTTAACATCAATTACCTACAACACATCAAGAGTAAGAGTTAACCTGGTGCTTTTATTGTTCTCAGAAAAACACATCTTGTCTATTATAATTTCAAAATCAAGCTTCTGGGGCCATTTTAATGCAATTTAATTATCTTGATAGGACATGTTAAGGTTATATTCATGAACTTTACATTAGCATTCTAAAAATGATCTTAAGAATCAGGAAAAATTAGCCGGGCACTAGGGAGGCAGAGGCAGGTGGATTTCTGAGTTCGAGGCCAGCCTGGTCTACAAAGTGAGTTCCAGGACAGCCAGGGCTACACAGAGAAACCCTGTCTCGAAAAACAAAAACAAAAACAAAAAAATCAGGAAAAATTGATGGATTCATAATACTTACACCCCACAGTTTCACATTTTGATGAAATTCTTTCTCTCCTTCAAATACAATGTGTATATTTAACTGAAATAGATAATGTATTGTCATTATTTTGGTGCTAAGTATTGAAAATATGACCATAATACACAATAACCATGCAGTGAACCACACCAAGTCAAGAGTAGACTAAGTAATAATTATAAAGACAATACTGGCATTGCTCAAGCTATGACAAAATGTCAATATTGAGCCCCACTGTTTCATTTAAGAAAATGATTAACAGGAAAAATTAGCTAGAGGATTTATACCAAGATATGTATTTTATGATTTTTCTAAGCTACTATACTTCTAGATTAACTTTGAAATGAAGTCTACTACACTGTGAGTTTCACTTAAAATACTCTTTCTATGAAAGTCATTTGTGATTTTCTGATCAGAATTAAGAACTTTTGAGAAAATGTTTATATATAAACAATGTGTTTAAGGTAATTTCTATTGAGTTATTTAATATACTTACCAAAGTACTATTTGCTTCTACTTGACTGAGTTCTGGCAGGGAATTTTTAGCATACACTGAGATGGTAACTTCACCCCCAGTCTGATGCCAGTCGTGTCTACACGGAACAACTTTTTTCCCCTGTAATGTAAGAAAAACTTTGTAATCTTAAAAACCACTACACAATCACTGTTTTAAAAAGAACTGGATCACTTAATAGAGCAAAAATTATTATGCACAACACAACTAAGCACTTCCTGCATTCAGAGCTACAGCTTCTAAAGGTCCTATCGAGAGGCTCCAATAAATTATAACACAAAATATCTTAACAGTTTATGAGGTGAGTGCCCTCATTTCTCCAATCTGGCTTTTCTTCTCTAAGGTTACATTGTTACTGTCTACTTAGGAGATATTTTACAAGCCTCATTAAACTTTTATTCTATTTTAATATACTATAGTCCACCAAGTACTGAAGACAGAGATGAGAAGACATTTGTATGGTAAGAGACAACTATGAACTTGAAAGCATGAGAAGCTTAAGTTTATTTTGTATGAATGACCGTTTTGGGGATGTTACAATTGGAAATATGGTTCTGCTGGTACTGTGCCTGCTTTCCAAGCATGAAGCCTAAGTTTGGAACACCAGCACCCACATAAAGATATTCATATGTGCTGGAATGATCTGTAGCCCTAATGCTGGAGGATTGAGCACAAGATCCCACAATTGAACTGATGAGCTCTAGGCTCAGGGAAAGACCATATTTCATGAAATAAATTGGCCAAACTTGGAACCTTCACACACGTGTATACACACACACACACACACACACACACACACACACACACACACATTGTTAGCTAATAACTATTCATATGATTATTAAATTACCTTGTCCTTTCTTATTAACATGCAGATAATGTCACAACTTACAGAAATCATCTTTTGACTGCTCTTATAAAAAGTAGCTTTATTTTCCATTGCTATACTATGGTATCAGTAGAATTTAAAAACAAATGAACAAATGGTGATGTTTTCTAAGTAAACTGCTCTAAGAAAGAACAAGTTAGCCACAAAATTCAGGAAACTCTGAAATACTTATTTTTTTAAAGTTTAAATTGTTAAGGCTTGACAATAGAGAAAAATGTATGAGGGCTGATGAGATGGCTCAGCGGATAAGAGCACCCGACTGCTCTTCCGAAGGTGATGAGTTCGAAGGTGATGAGTTCAAATCCCAGCAACCACATGGTGGCTTACAACCACCCGTAATGAGATCTGAAACCATCCTCTGGTGCGTCTGAAGTCAGCTATAGTGTACTTATGAATAATAATAAATGAATCCTTGAACTGGAGAGAGCAGGGACTGAGCAAGTGGGACCGACCAGAGCGAGCGGGGCTGACCGGAGCGAGCAGGGTGACCGGAACAAGGAAAAAAAAAATGTATGAGCAAACCTTACTTTCTTTTTTTTTTTCAAACTTCACTTTCTGCTAGTAAAAAATTTCTGCAAGTTTTATAGTCAGTAAACTATATATAATTTAAAAGCAAGAACAATGAGATACACAAATATTGAATATCATTGAGTTAGAGCCTTGAGTTATAGATACAAGTTTTATGAATTAGAAGTGATCAAAACATGTCATTAGTAACAGCATATCACAAAGGATTTGTTTATATTAATGATGTTGTTATTATTTTAACAAATATATTATTTATTATTAGTTATTATTTAGCAACACACCGGTTTCTTATTTTTAACTTAAAGGACTGTAAGGAATTATGTTCAAAGGCCTAAGACTTTTGGCCACTAGATAGAGAGATTCTATGTATGGATGAATGACTTTGTGGCAAAAAAAAAAAAAAAATCAGATTTAAATATTGGTTTAGTAACACTAAATTAATAGGCAGTGGTTTTATAAAACAATTTTAAGGATTGGAAAAGGTTGTGAAACTAATTTTTAAAGAAATGTTTTTTTAGATTTATTTTTATGTGGAAGAGTGCTTTCCGGCACGTGGTCTGTGTACCACACACATGCATAGTGCCTAATGAAGTGGTGAGCCTTGTGGATGTTGGGAACTAGACTCTGGTCCTTTGCAAGAACAAGTGCACTTAACCACTTAGCCAACTCTCCAGCTCGCCTGTAACTAGTGTTAGTAAGACAAAGATCTTTCAATTTTGGCAGGTTGAGGGTATTATTGAAAACTTATATACCTGTATTAATACATACAAGGATTATTTTGTCAATAGGTATTGCTGAGATATTGAGATTAACTACTTTGTACATATGACAATATTAAACCCTGCAAGAGAGCTATTTTTTTTTAATATTAATACATACTAATCTCAGATCTCTTAAAAATGATTTAGATGAGCCGGGCGTGGTGTCACACACTTTTAATCCCAGCACTCAGGAAGCAGAGGCAGGCGAACTTCTGATTTTGCGGCCAGCCTGGTCTACAGAGTAAGTTCCAGGACAGCCAGGGCTACACAGAGAAACCCTGTCTCGAAAAAACAAAACAAAAAACAACAACAAAAAAGATTTAGATGAATACAGATCAGTATTTGAAAAAGTTACTTTGAAAAAGTTACTTACTGCATCTTTTTTAGTCCATACATGTTTCCCTCTTGTACAGCCCTCTTGGGCTAAGAATGTATTAAAATCTGAAGTTTTTCTTCTACAACAGCTCCAATATTTCATCCTTTAAATTAAACAATGAGTTAAAGCCAATATTTTCATTATAACAAATGTAATTAAGAAATAAAAACAACTTTAAATATCTTGCAAGTACTTAACTGCTAAAATACAAACATGCTAGGGAAACTCGTTTTAAAAACCAGGGTGTTATTTATTGTATTAATTCAGCTTTTGAGTAAATATACAAAACTATTTGGAGTCCAGGTCTGGTTTCTCATGGAGATTTTACACCTAATTCTTTCATGAAGCTACCAAAATGTGGTATGACCAAAGATACTAATATTCATATTTCAATAACACAGTGAAGAACATGGAACAAAGTAGAATCTAGTGTTTCCATACATGATGGCCAATCACAAGGAAGGTAAAACCACTACTAACTTAAGAAACAACCCTGCACAGGGAATAAAAAATTATAGATCTCCAGGTTAAAAACCCTGAAGCAAGTGGAAACAGTTGATAACTCTAATATAGTAAAGTTTCTATATATTAATTGTATATAATTATAACGTAGAAACAAACTGTTAATTGAGAGTTATGGAAAAGTGTGGCCTTTCCTGGTTACTGCTTTCATTGCTCCACAGCTAAAAAAAACCCTAATGTCCTAAAACTGAATGTCAGTCCTGAACACGAAGAAGAGTAAGTCAGGCCATAGAGTAGGACATGCCTGTACGCGGGTCCACAAGAGGCTAACCTGAGGATCCTGAGGTAGAGGCTGTCTGTATAGCCACTAGAACCCTGCCTCAGATTAAAAACAAACAAACAAACAAAACCCCAAACAAGTTCAAATAAGATCGCACTTCAGAAATATAATGATTACTTAAAAGCTGTAACCCTATTTTTTTCTGTGTTTATGAAGTCAACTGCACCTCCCCATTTTCTTAGGTTATTATAAGGATTGAATGGTATTAATGTAGGTAATAACTACATGGCAATGTTTAAAGATATAAAGGTTTAATTAATGTTTTGAATCAATACTATAAATATTTTAATTAGGTATATAAGTTACCCCTCATGGAAAATAGGTACTCCAGAATGATATACACAGATTTCTTCTAGACTTTGTAGACCCTGGTATGTCTATAAAACAAAGACACAGAGAAAAAACATTAGCTGTTTATCTCACACTTGCATCTTATAATACCTATCTGAAATACTGGTTACACATAAGACCTTCATATAATACTAACAGCAGCTATAAGAACACTGGTAAGTTCACTAAGGAATGGAAAAATGACCCTCTTTTCAACATGGTTAAACTCTAGATCTCTGTAAAGAAAGCCAACAGAAAGGTAGGCAACTTATATATAAGATGGTTTTAGCCTTTTAGGCATGAAGTTACACTGATTTATATTTAAATATTCAAATTTACAGAAACATGTTGGAATCAAGGGACTTGTACTCTCACCAGAAACATGATTTATATGTACAGTATATTCACTCTGTGTGGGCATTACAAATTAATATGGGAAGTCTAATAATCATTTCTGAAGTTTCAGTAGAATATTGATTTCTTATCCCTACAAATGGTAAAATGAGCTGCAGACCTATATATATATCCATGGTTTGTCTGGAAGATCCGGGCCCCACTGCTGCTGTACGTGAAGGCTCTCTCTACAGGTGAATTCACAAAAAGTCATGTTAATAAAACATGGATGCAGCTTGCAGTATATTCTTTACTTTTGTATTCATATTAACTAAAGTACAGAAGAGCAAACTTTTCGGTTTCATTTTTGTTAAGTACGAGTGCTAGGTGTTTATCTCCTTACGTATTTATGTTAGAATCTGAACTTAGTACCGCCACCTAAAAATGGGTCTTTCCTCATCTTATTCAATGGCACCAAATGTACTCAGCCTTCCACATCTGAATCAGTAAGTCTGTCCCCTCTACCTCTAACGTTATCACAAAATCTTGTCAAGTTCAATGCAAATTCAAGCACCATATCAGTTTAACCTCACTCAAGAACTAGCAAATACACTGTTCCCATTTCCCACTTCATAATTTCTCTTCTCTCTTGGGTACAACTTTCTAATTACTACCATTCTTCTCAAATTCCTTTGATTAAAAAAACACCATCATATTCAGTTATAGGTGTTTCACACATTTCTCTCTGCGTAACAAAATGACTGTAGCTCAGAAGTATTTCTTAAATAAGGAGAACAACAACAACAACAAAAAACAAACTTCATTGCATGAAAATTAAAAGTCCCTCTGTTTACAAATGACATCATCAGGTCAGTACGGATCATATAAAGTATCTGACAAAGGATTTGGCAGCTATAAGATATGAATATTTCCTACAAAATTATTAAGAAAAAGATGACAAAAAAGTTGAGAGATTCCATACATTTAACATGAGAAGAAAGAACTAGTCAGCTTAAGAAAGGGTCTCAGGGCTGGAGAGATGGCTCAGTGGTTAAGAGCACTGACTGTTCTTCCAGAGGTCCTGAGTTCAATTCCCAGCAACTATATGGTGGCTCACAACTAACTGCAATAGGATCAGATACCCTTGTCTGGTGTATATGAAGATAGCAACAGTGTACTCATATAAACTAACTAACTAACTAACTAACTAACTAACTAACTCCTTAAAAAAAAAAAAAAGAAAAGGTCTCAACCTTATTTTCACACCAGTGAAGAAAGTAAAAAGCAGGGAAGAAAACCATACACTCTACCAGAGTTGCTAAAGGATAAAACTGAAAAGACTCTTCGTGTGTAGACAACTCGGTGGATACTGGAAGCATTTGACTCCATTTAGCTAAAACTGAACATAAAATATAATTCCATTTCTAGTCACTAATGTTACACATTGAAATATTTAAAGTGACATTATTAAAAAAAATAGGAAGGAAAAATCAATTATCAATTGTAGTACACTTTAGTAATAACAACCGCAGAACCCAAAATGGGTCAGACCATGGCTACATTCCATAAAAAAAAGAAATTAAGAAAGAGGACAAGTTTTATTATTCCTTTTACATTGACATCAGTAACAAGCAAAAAATAAATGCTGATAGAAATCTTTGGAAGAAAAATGTCAAATAGTAGTTAAGCTATCTTTTTCAGTACTGTCATGTTCATTTTGAAAGCTCCTAAGTTTTGAGTATCCCCCACCCCCATGCCCAAGGAATCTCAAACCAGAGGAATAGAAGGCCAAAATCCAGTTCCAAGTCAAATAGAAAGGCCAAACCATAATGAGTTTATGGTAGGTGGGACCGTACTCTGACTGCAACTGCTTCATTATACATTATTTATAGCCTTCTATTTAAGCCTTAATCTCACTCAGCCAAAATGGACTTTGGGTGGATGCAGTTGGATCTTTGTCCCTCTCCCTAATGTGATCACATGAATAAAAGCTTTTTATGTTTTTCGCTATTAATTTATCTTTTTTAACTAAATTATCAGAGATGAACTTGGCTTCTTGGGACATAGGCTGTGACTTTAAGTCCACCAATTACCAAGGTTCTTGAATGCTGAACTATTCAAACTATTTTCCCTCCTTCTGATTCTACTTATGACAGAGCTCTCTTTCCTTGAATTGGGTATGGTAGTACACAACTGTAATCCTGCCACTCAGCTGAGGGAAATGACTGGAGTTTGAGGCCAGGTTGGGATAGGATAACTTGCTCAACAAACAAACTATACCATTAATTGTACAAATGAGCTCTATGCCATTCAAATAGCTAAGCATTCAAAATAAAACAAAAAGCAAACAAAACCGTATTATAATCCTTACCATGAGATGGAGGTAGTTGGGAACAGAGTGAATGAGTCAAGTAAAGGTAAAGTGTCATAGAGGAAAAAGCATGAAAGGGTAGACGGAACAGACAGCAAAAGCTCTCATGGTGATTAGCCATACTCTACATTTAGTCATTCAGCAACCTACTCTCTGGAATAACACTACCTGGTTTTTTATAATAGGGTCGAAGCTATTTTCCCTCCTTCTGATTGTACTTATGACAGAGGTCTCTCCTTGAATCGGGTATGGTAGTACATAACTGTAATCCTGCCACTCAGCTGAGGGAAATGACTGGAGTTTGAGGCCAGGTTGGGATAGGATAACTTGCTTCAACAAACAAAACAAAACACCTCCTTGAAGCAGATAATGGTATACCATCAGTTTGAAGTAGCCCAGCTCCTTGTCCTGGGTTAGGCCTTTCACCACCTTGTCTACTTCATCCACTCCTTTCAGATTATTGCCCAAGCCCCATGACCTTGCCATCTGCTGAGCAGCATATCTCTAAAGCCACTATACTTGTATGGTTCCCTCTGTGGATAGCTACTCCCAGGGTAATCACCATCCCCTACCCCCACCCCTGAATTTTAACTAGGGCCGATGACAAATCTTATCTAAGTAGCCCACAATTGGAACCACGCTAGTTGCTAGGTTTATTGTATTTATTTTAGGTCTGCCTAAATTAATTATTCAATGGCCTATTTTTTTTATCCTCCTGTCCACATCAGAAAATGCTCTACAGGATGAGATTTTTGTTTAATTTGATACTATTATCTTCAGTCGAAACTTGTTGTATATCACATAACCAGTGCTTACTAAATGTTAATCAAATTAGATTTATTCCAATTATTTTATCAGATGTTTCTCTTAGAAGTCTTACTGTATTTATAGCCCTAGTTTTCAGCAAAATGCCAAACATGTAAGAAGCATGTGACTATTTGCTAACTTTAGAGTGACTTTAGTAACTTTTTTTAGTAACTTTAGTCCCCTGCTTGACTATTAAAATTTTACTACATATATCCAAAGTTTTATAATATATACCTTTGAACACCCTCCATTTTTACAAGAAGTCCCAATCTTAATTTCATCACTGTCTTCTTCTGCAATGAAGAAAAAAGAAAGGTAACATGAGGTTTCATAACTATATTTTTTGAAGCAAGAATAATAAAACTACAATAATAAAATAGTACTTCCACTGTTGTATTATTCTTAAAAAGTATCCTTTCTTTTAAAACAAGTCTAATTCAAGGAAAACAATGAGATAAAAACAAACGCACATCCTAGCACTTAAAAGGCTGAGGCAGATGATTATGAGTTCTAAGTCACCCTAGATCACACAAGCAACATCAAGAATTGCTGGAACTACTGGACAATGTCTTCTTGTCTCAAAACAAAAAGCCTTATCCCTACTTTTTGCCTATATGCTGTCAAATAATATATATTATGTTTCAGTCTACAATGCAGTGATCATCCAATCTTCTAAAATCCTATATTCTCTTGTGAAACAGAAGTTATGGATGATATTTTTGTCCTTTGATATTAGGCAGAAATCAAATGGGTAATAAAAAATATTTTATATGGTATACAAAGAAACATCTTAGTTGAAGAAATTTAACTGATTAAATAATTAAGGAATCATAAGTTTGAGCGAAGACATCATCAATGGACCAAATGCTACTTCTCTGGTGTTATTAGCATTTGGGAAGGAAGGAAGTTCTCTGCTACAATATGTTACATTTTTACACAGTGCAATGTAGCTATCTCTTTTGACAGAAAATTACTAAATTATATCTATTACTTAGACAGAAAATTACTAAAAACAAACAAACAAACAATGTCTTACCTTTTTTATCTTCTTCCCTCCCGGATGACAGTCTAAGTTTATCAAGTGCTTGCTTGAGGGAAGCAGATACTTTTAACTCCAAGTTTGTCATTGGCTCATCTGGGCTAGAGAATTTTGAAGTCTTATCATTAATATACCAAAGTACTTCTTTGTACTTAAAATTGATAACCTTAATAATCTCCCATATGAGATGTGAACTGTCTGTGCAATAAATTCTTTGTAATTAAAAGTATTTCATAGGCCGGGCGTGGCGGCACACGCCTTTAATCCCAGCACTTGGGAGGCAGAGGCAGGCGGATTTCTGAGTTCGAGGCCAGCCTGGTCTACAAAGTGAGTTCCAGGACAGCCAGGGCTATACAGAGAAACCCTGTCTCGAAAAAACCAAAAAAAATAAAAAATAAAAAAAAATAAAATAAAAAGAAAAGAAATTAAGTTTCAAATTTCCATGTCATTTCTAGCATAAAGATACCCTACATAGTGGACTATAAGACGGAAGGAAGAAAAGACTAGAGATTCAAGCTTGTAAAGATGAGTAAGCCCCATGTTAAGGACTGTAGAATCCTTTTCACTTCATCCCCAAGCAAAATCCCCAAGCACTAAGTAAAAACAAACCCATCTGTACTAGTTGAGTCAATTTACTTATGTGAAGAGTATAGACTTTTCAATTTAGATAAAATTTTATGACCATGTAAAACTAAAACCACCACCATCTTCTAGTGCTTCTAAATAAGTTAAAATATATATGCATGTACGCGCGCGCGCGCGCACACACACACACATACACACACACACACACACACACACACACACACACACACAAAATTTGTTTAAGCCTATTCAGTAAACAATTATGGTTGTTAATAAATGTAGCAATAAAAAGATCATAGGTTATTCACTCTGCAACTACAATAACTTGTAAAACATTAATGAAGTACACTAGAATCTGTAACTCATGTTTCAGTGCTGGAGAGCTAATTCAGTGTTTTAGAGGAGTGTTCTTCCAGAGGATTGGGGTTTGATTCCCAGTACCCGTACGGTGGCTCAAACACTGTGTATAATCTCGGTTGGAGGAAAACAGCTGTTTTCCAAGGGTTTCAGGGATGCAAGTAGTCAGAGACACATGCAGGCAAAACATGCCCTTACAGATAAGACAAAAGAAAAAGCTAAAATACATTTACTTTTTCTCATAGCCTCTTATGTAAAGCTTATATATTTGTGTAGTTCATCATTTAAAGAATGGTAATAACTCATATTAGCATTAAATTCTAATAGACTGTACTGAGATGTAACAGATTTAAAGATGAACTATACTGTAACAAAATTGTTGTACTTTTCTGGTATTGCTTAACTGTGTAAACTAGTGTTTGATAGTATCTTAAGACTGAATTAATACTGTAGAAAGAATAAAAGCATTTGATCTTTAATTACAGCCTATACCTCAAAATGCTAATGAGCAAATGAATATCAAAAGTAATGATTTTTATTTTGGGGCTATATTATGTAATGATCTATTAATTTATTTAAACATAATAAAAGGAAGAGTTGGAAACACTGTAAATTTATAATGTGAATACAGCTTCTATTGGTTGTGATGATTTTTCAGGCTTGCACTTAAAAACAATTTACGTGAGGAACAAATCTGGAGCCCAAATTCTGTATTTATATTTTACAGGCACTATTTAGGTGCAGATTAAAGATCTCGCCTTACAGGAGTAAACCCATTAATATAGTGGTTCTCAAACCATGGGTCATGACTCCTTTAGGGGTGGGGTCAAACAACACTTTCAAAGGAGCTGCCTAACACCATTGGCAAAGATATTTACATTATGATTCATAACAGCAGCAAAATTGCAGTTATGAAGTAGCAATGAAATAATTATATGGCTGGCAGGTCCCTATAACACAAGGAACTTTATTAAAGAGTCAGAGCATTAGGAACCACTGCATTAATGTATTTCAAACTATAGTCTGGTTTGAACAGGAGGTGATTAGATTAGAACAATTTAGTTCTACTTCAAGGGGAGCAAAAGCAATTTTTAAACTATTTTGACACAGAGGGTATCCTAACTCAAACTCCCTAAGTACAAATCTAAAAGTAAAGTAAGTGACTAAGGCCTCTATGGATCTTCAATTCAAACTAACTATATAAAATGACGATTCTTTTACCAACTCACCATACCACCATGAGAATGATACACCAGAAAACAGAGATATACAACCCTCCAACTGTGAGAGCATACCCTCAAAAAATTAAAGGGTTACTACCAAAGGAAAAAACACTTACGAGTGGACACTGCAAATGTCTTTATACAAAATGCTAAAAGAAAATACCACCAGCAAATTCCAGTATGATACTGTCAGAAATCTCAGTAGCTGTGTAGATTCTACCTTGGCCTTTTGATTGCTTCTACTGGCTTAGGGGCTTGAATGATGTGCTCCTGAAATTTGGGTTTCAATTCAGATAGTTCCTTCTTCTCAGTAGTCTTGACTTCAGGCTTGACCGGTTCAGGTGGCTTCTCACTATTATGCCTACCTTTTGTACAGCCCTGTTAGTAAAAGATATAAACAGTTATGCTTTGACCTACTTTATGTATGTATGTTTGTATTTTGGGGTGTTTCAAAGGACTTTTCTAATTATTTATACATGCCAAAGCTCTTCATTCAAAAAGACTTCAGTCTGTAGTACCAGTTGCTAGAGTGCTTGTTTAGCATGTAGAAAGCCCTAGGTTTAACTTCCAACTACTAAGCCCGGCATGCTGCCACCTCTAATCTTAGCACTTGTATTTGAAGGCAGGAAGATCAGGAGTTCAAGGTCATCCCTGGCAACCCAAGGATGCTATGCTATCCTTATGTATCCCTGGGCTGCATAAGACTCTGCTTGACATAACATAAGCAAAAACAATCTGAGCTTTCCCCTTCCTATTAAACTGAAATATGGCCTTAACCCAAATAATTTATTAAAATTTATTTTTCTCATCTAAAACACTGAAATAATGATTGTTCTTTCTTGTTGCCATATAAAACAATCAACCATTTCACTGATGTCTTGATGAAATTTACTGCCTCTAATTGAGATTGTTTACATTACTTATTTATATACTCTATATCCCAATTATAAGCCTCCCCTCTCCTCTCAGTACTCCTTCTCCCAGATCTTTCTCCCATTCCTCCTCTTCCTCACCCCCTCACATACTACACCCTGCCCCTTCCTAAACTTACTACAGTGCTAGGAGCATCCGCTCCCAATCATTGCCTGCCTACAAATTCCTTCCTGATGTTCTGTTCAAGAATACCAAAATCAAAGACATAAAATGACAAATGAATAGTTAGCATAATAAACTCTTAATTCTTCAAGACAAAAATCTCCAAGGCAAAGATTTTAGAGGTTATGGAGGAGATGCAGCCCCTTTATAAAGTATGGTACAGTCTGATATTTGAGTAAATGGCTATCAGTTTTCTGACTGCACACTCTGGAGGCTCCAGCAACATGTACTTTTAGGAAAACAATATAGAGGAATAAACTAGTACTTACTACAATGCTTAAGAAGTCAGAGAAATCAGTTGTCCTTCTTTTACAACAAGACCAACCCTATAAAACAAGGAAAAACATCAAATTAAAAAAAAAAAACTTAAAACTGTGTTGCACTTATTTCCTTGAATCCTGCAATTACATACACACCAGTTCAACTTTTGTATGCTATTTCCTAATCACACAAAACGATCTTGTTTAAAAAAATAAACAATTACTTCCTTAAAATAGAAAATCAGACACAGTGAGCGGCTCCACACGGCCTGCTTGCTCTTGGGCGAGGGATGTTGTGATGGAGAAGCTTCAGTGTTGCTGGGGCCCTGCAGCTTGAGCCACCTTGGCCAACTGGGCCTGGGATCTACCAAGGCCATGTCTGTTCCTTCATCCCTGAACCAGCTGGCCATTAATGCAAACAGCCACGGAGGCCCTGCACTCAGCTTCCCCTTACGCCTGCACACTGCTCATTACCAGCTGCTCAATGCCAAGCTAAAAGCTACAGCTGTGGTATCCAAGGACCTTCAAAGTGCTATAGGAGAGGGTAGTGTGCCTGAACCAAGCCCTGCCAATGCCAAGTGGTTAAAGGAAGGCCAGAACCAGCTTCGGAGAGCCCACCGAGACCAGAACCGAAATGAGGCTGAGATAGCACCTTTGGGTCCCAAAGGCTTAATGCATCTATTCTCTGAGCTGGAGCTCTTAGTCCACAATGCAGCCAACTGAGGGCTTCATGGATCCGCCTTGATCATCAGCACCCAGGAATAGGGTCCAGATGAAGGAGAGAAGGCAGCAGGAGAGGCTGAAGAGGAGGATGAAGACGAGGAAAAAGAGGATGAGGACTTATCTTCTCCTCCAGGGGTACCTGAGCCTCTGGAGAATATGGAAGTCCCCTCTGGGCCCCAGGCCCTCACAGATAGCCCCCAGGAACATAGCAAGAGCACTAGCCTCAAAGCTGGGCCACCTCATCACACACAACGCTTTCCAACCATATTCTGATCTACCGACTGGAATGGATGAGGGTCTAGGACACCTCAGGGACCTATTATTGGCACATCCCAACAGGGACCATCTAGTGGAAAGCCCTAGGCAGGGCCTCCCCCTCACAGGGGAGCAGTCCCCAAGAAAAGTCCCAGCTCACCTAGACTGGTTTTGTTCACCAAGAAGGCTTTGAAGTAGAGTTTTGGAAGGATGAACCCAGTGAGGAGGCCCCAATGGAGTTAGAACTAAAGGACCCTGAGAAGGGGACATGGATTGTCCTTCCCAGCTCAGAGCCTCAGCCCAGAACCAGTGCCCCAAGAGGAAGAAAAGCTGTCCCAACGGAAGGCCAACCCAGGTATCAAGTGTTTCACCTGTGGTGGGCTACCTAGGCAGGGTAGAGATGACAGAGGAGGAGCTGGGCCCAGGACGAATCAGTGTGGCAGTCAACAATTGTATCCGCCAGCTCTACCACAAAAAATGATCTATATTATCTGAAGGCTGGGGGCTAGGGAAAGAGAAAGGATCTCTGCTCCAGCTGTAGGATGAGACTCTAAAGCATTCATGTGTGGGGCATTGGGCGAGACAGTGGAAGGGACTTTGCCTACATAGCTCACGACAAGCTGACCAAGATGCTCTAGTGCCATGTGTTTCACTGTGATGCACCTGCCAAGAGCATCATCACCAGCCTGCATGAGATCTGCTCCAAGATCATGTCTGAACGGTGCAATGCTTGGATGCCCCTTTCCAAGTGGAATTCTCAGCACCAAAGAATGAGCTGGTGCAGAAGGTTCCAAGTTTATTTTCCAGGGAATGTACCTGCTGCTAAACCTGTTGGAGTAGATGTGATTAATGGAGCCCTGGAGACAGTCCCGTCTTCCAGTAGCCCTGAGCAGTGGACTCCAAGTCACATCAGCGTGGCCCCTGCCACTCTCACCATTTTGCACCAGCAAACAGAAGCCATGTTGGGGGAGTGTCGGTTTGCAGTTTCTCTCCTTCCTGGCTGTGGGCAGATATGTGCACGTTTGTATTCATCATGTCTGCTGAGCTAGCCTCCTTCTGCTGTCACACGTTTTGGTGTGAGCCCAGTGCTGCCAACCTCTCAGAGGCTTTGCATGCTGCATGCATGCTCCTGCTACCAGAAGTGTCTGTATGCTCGCTCTCAGACCTCCACCTCCTGCCTCCCAGCACCCCCTGGGGAGTCAGTTGCAAGTCGTGTACATAGGGGTGTTCAGTCACTGTGGGGTTCCCTCAAGCCTAACCGTCTAGGATCCTGGACCCCATAAAGAACTCCCATACTTTCTCTACCTGCTTGTTTGGGGCCTCAGGGAACTCAAGGGTTTGGGGTAGGTAGGGAGAGGCTGTGGATGTTCTTCCTACACCCCATGTCCCCTGGGCTGCCCTTCCTCAGGAGCTGGGGTTCCCTACCTAGGGGCTGGAGAGAGAAATTGAATTCCTTCACAGAAGTCATTAAACTGGACTGATGATACAAGGGGCCAGAGGGGACTGGTGTCGGCATGGATACCCTCTTCCCTGTTATGCGGGCACCTCTGCTGGGCACCTCTGCTGTACTGATATCAATAATATAGTCAGTCTGTGGGGGGTGGGGGAGGAAAAGAAAAGAAAAAAAGAAAAAGAAAAGCAGGTGCTGCTTTTAAGTTTTTGAAAAAAAAATAAGTTTTTTAACACCGTCTATTGGATGAGGGAATGTAATTCACTGGAAGAGCTCTTGCCAGTTATACATAAGACCCCATTTCAATTTCCAACATCCTCTCTAATTTATGTATTTAAAGGATCTGAGGAGTAAGGTGATTTACCTGGGGGTGGGGGGGGAATCTACCAAGTAATAATTATAGTCCTTTAGTTTTTAAAGTAAACTAACCTTATAGCCAGAAGCAGAACAGACAGAAGCAACTGAGGTATGTGCAGTTTTAACAAACTGTCAAGGGCTGCTTGGATATTAAAGCAAGGAGCCACAAAATTAGGGAAGGAGACAGACTGATAATGTCCTCTGCCTACCAACTTAAATGTAAGCCAGCACAAAACACTTTTAATGAATTATCAGCACAGCAGCTTTAGTTAATCCAGAGCTTAATAGGCCCACAGTAATAAATAATTTTAGTCTTTTTACATCGTAAACACACATCCTCAGTTTCAGGTAATAAGAGAAGTCCTTAACTGACTAGAACATTAAACCAATGAAAATAAAGTAAGGTTACATAATTCCCCCTTGGTTACCCAGAAAAGTGACTGCTTTGGCATTTAGATGCCTTTATCATCTTGATTCTTTCTTAACTCTCAATAAAAGCCATGAGAAACAAAAACCAGAGTCTGTCTCCCTGCACTGCTCGCCTTACCTCCACCTGTAAGATTTACTATTGCTTCTTTCCCTGTATTCTGGCTCACTAAGTGCTTGTCTGGTCTTTTTTCTGGCCTTCATCTTCTCTGTGTCTGGTGCAATGCCACTGAAGACATTTCATAATTATTTCACTCAAAAAACAGATAGTTTACATAGTTTATCAGGAACAGCTTACTGAGGTTGCCTTCAGTTATTTTTAGTTCCAATGTAGTAGAGAATAAAGAAACAAATACTATATCCTTGTGTCCCTAAAATAATATTAAACTCACATGGGTAGTTTCTTACAGCATAGAAGTTTTGGTAGTGATTTTTTTTTTAAACACTATTATGCTCTTTTAGGGTTCTTTCTGGTTTTTAAAAGGAAAAACTGAATACCCTGTAATTTTTTTTTGAGACTCTTAGATTGAGATGCACATGAACCAATTACCAATCTTAGAGTTTAAAGAGTGATGATGATAGCTGATATTAATCTGTAGTCTTCAAAAAATGTACTGTCAGAGTGCTACTGACTTTTTACATGTATACATACATACATAAATACATATACAAAATTATGTCAGCTACTTAGCATTTAATTGATACATGAAGAAAATCTAAACAAAGGTGAAATCTGCTAAGTTTTATGACAAGGAAACTATGTTTCAGGGCCCTTTCCTCTGGATCTTGCTTTGCTCTTTTTACCCTGGAATAGTCTTTAATGTGTTGAAGCTGATTAGGGAGGTGTACTTACTTCTTTCTTGGAAAAGAATGATTTTTAATTACTGTTCATTACCTTCCTTACTGTACTTTATTTTGTATTGTCCCTTTTAGTACTTCTGATTACCGATCCATTGCACTGCTTGCTTCCCATTTTTCCAAGCCAATTCATTTGTATACTCAAGTTGTCACCCACTGGTGATTCTCAGAACACATTTGAATCCTACAGACAATATTAAACCATTTCACTCCTCAACTGAAATACTTTTTATTACCCTCAGTTTTGCAGTTGTATTAGTTTTTATTTACTCAGTTTATTATGTGTTCAGATGTGTGCCCTATATTTCTTTTCATCTAACTTTTTGAGTCAAGGTCTCTTAAAGAACCTAGAACTTGACAATTCATCTAGACTGGCTCACACAGAGAGACCTAAGGACCTACTTTTCTCGGCCCTAAGGTAAAGATACTCCTTTCACCCTGATTTTATGTAGGTGATAGGGAACAAATTTAGGTCGTCCTCTTGCTCAGATGGCAAGTGCTGTCACTGACAATAATTCTCCAGGTTCTTGTTGTCTGTCAGTATTCTATAAATATCTACTGCAAACCTTGGCTTTCCAGTCCGCTGGATTCCATGGCCCAGTAAATTTCAAGTAATACAAGCATTATATGGCTTGCTTGTTTTATATTTAACTAAGTGAGTAGTTAAATTTATATTAACAAAAAACCTCTAATGTCATAAGGTGAATATTTGGAGAAAAAGTTTTGTTTATATTAATTAATACTCAAGGAAAGACAGAAAGTAACCTGATATTCTCAAATTTATCCTGTTTGAAAAATGTGTAAGTCACTAAGAACCTACATACCTCCTATTATTCATAAAAGTTTTTTTTAACACCTAACATTAAACATTTGGTCAGAAAAAACAAACAAACAAACAACTAGCCCACAAACAAGAATGCTCCCATTTCTCTGATTCTTCAGCTTGCTAGAAAATAAAAGAGAAAATGTGATATCATGTTTCCAGTAACCTAGTCCAACTAAATGTGTGTAAGCATTAAACACCTGAAACAACAACTTCTAATACCCAGGGGAGGCCTTTCTTGTTAGTCACAGTGACAGAACAAAGACTAAGACCAATATGACTGCTTTAATCCAACTTCAAACTTAGGAAGGGAATAAATCATTAGGAAAGTGGGTTGGAATATAAATAAAATAACTTTATAACTGGAAAACATCACTGTCAACTATCTCTCTCTTTAGACAATCTGCTTAAAGTACCCCAAAATGGTCATTAAGAAAGAAAAACTAACAAGCTGTGGAAGAAAATAAAGGTTTTATTACATCTTTAAATGTATTATGCAAATACAAACTGAAAAGGTATCTTGTACCTACCTTTAGGGCATCATGAAAGACAGGAACACCTGGGTGGTATGTGCAAGCATCTGTTCAAACACAGGAAAGGAAAATCACACAACTGCTTATAGACACAAGTGTACATAGCACTTCTTCCTTCAGGTGTCACGGTTTCAACCTTTTCCCAAATTTGGGCAAACTCCTTAAAACTTTATTAATTCCATGTATTAAAAATATTATGTTAAATCTCTAGGAGTATGAAACATGGACAAAACTAACCCAGAACTGTTTAAGGGTAATATTCAGAAATACTCTGTATCGGGGTCTTACCCTTCCTAATGCTGTGACCCTCATGCTGTGGTGACCACAAACTATAAAATTATTTTGTTGCTACTTTATAACTGTAATTTTGCTAGTCTTACCACTGCTCTATATTCTTTTTTTTTTGTAGTAAAATTTGTTTACTAATAAAACTTTAAATTCCAGTAATTCTGGCAATATTATTTATTCTCTAAAAATCCCATACATGTACACAATGTATGTCAGTAAGAACCAACACTCTTACCTGCTATGCTACCTATACCCACCAACCCATCTCATTTGCCCTGAACTCTATGTCCACTAGAACCAGTTAGTGCTGCCTGAATGCATATTCACCTGGCTAGCCACCCCTCTGAAGCAAAGTAACTCCTACTTCTGCAGCAGGTAACTGCCAGCAGACCCTCATCTTAGCCTGAGGGACCAAGGCCCCCTTCCCACTCTGTGCTAGTTTGTAACTAGCTGACAGCAGTCTCAGCACTGCTCCCTACCTTCTGTTTGGCCATACTTTTCAGAAAAATAGCAAACTGAAGTATACTTATAAACCTATCCACACGTTTCCCAAGAAATTCTCTAAAAAAAAAAAAAAGAGTTTGGAAAAACAAAAAACAAAACAATAAAAAACCTCAACATTTCAGTAACTGCCATAATATCTAATTACTAAATTAGCATTTTAATCAATTCCTAGATACAAATCATAGATTTCTTCAGTCTTTTTCATTGGTGCTATTATTTTATATTCCCTGTCTCTCTCCTCATTACAGAATAAGTTTTAACTTATTTTTGTTCTTATACAAAATACATTTATTACCACCAGCAATGTGGAGTGTTTTGTTTAAAACAATCAGATAACAGGCACACTTATTACCACCTGACAACAGTGGCAAGAGGGTATAGAAAGGAGGTTTCATTCTTCTGTAAATGTCTTAACTCACTCAACCTTCCAAGTTTAATTCCTGGTGTTGCCTTGAGATCTGTCTACCCTCTGTTACTAAGTTAATATTAACTGCTATGTATACAAAATAGTAGTTAATGCAATGGAACAAGAAGAGGCTATTAATTATGTATAATGAGTTAGAATACAGAAGTTCAGAATGAAAACCTGTATGCGCAAAGATATGCTGTAGAGAGGAAATCATTTAAAATTGAGTTTAAGGTACAGTCACTACCAAAGTATACAATGTATAAACACAGCCAAGTGTAAAATAGTCCAGGATGTCAGAAACAGCTAGATCTTCATGGTGTAATTGGTATGAATGAAAAAGGGAAAAAACACTGTTTTCAAAAGGAAATGACAGTTAGACATTTCTTCTCTAGCATTTATCACATTTAACAGTTTTCCTGAAGTACCTATTTAATGATGGGGAGTGACAACACATTAGTGGTTAAGTTTTGAGGCCTTTATTACACAGATTTAGCTGAAATTTTCATTTCACTCATAAGTGCTGTGCTGTTTGCAAAGTCTGTCTACTTTAGTGGCTCAACACATGTAAGTTACAATTCACTATTCTTTTTAACATGTACTTACTTGGATGACATACTAAATTGCCCTATCATCTTGAAAAGAATCTAATTTTCATATACAGGCAAAACAAAACAACATAAAACGACATGAAATAAGGCAATAAGCACGGAACATATACCATATCACTAAGAACAGGAGGACTGGATGCAGACTGGCAGCTTCTTACAAGTAACACGTCTATCACTGTACTCCTTGAAAACCAGAACATATTGGTATCTTCAGCACTAATCTTTTAATTTGTAATTTTAATGTGTAAAGTCAAATGATTCCCATTCTAAAAAGCTTTCTCCTAAATCCAGTGTTACCAACTGCCATTCATTCAACCAATTTATTTGGCATTTATCCCTACTTTCTAAAACACTTCCCCATTTGGTCAGCTGACTGGAGTTCCCTTGATGTATGTGAAGCTGTTATTAGCCTCAAAGTGTTTACTGTCTATTTTCTCGTGGCTTTCCTAGCCTCTGGTTCCATTTCACACACACAAAGACAGATAAACTTCCAACAACAAGCTGGTATCTCTCCTGAAATTTGGTCAGGAATCTAGTACCCTAAAAACACTGCCCCAGGCAACAAGGTATCAATGTATTCAGTACTGAAGTGGAATAAGCACATATCTTGACAGTTAAACGTGTGTTCATACACTGGATGCATCTTTCCCTTTAAATCCTGTCCCAGTCTTATTTTGAAAGAAATTACCAGTTTACTTGTGTACCAAGATCACTACCTAAGGAGCTGGTCTTAACCTCTTTTACAAAGCTGAACTGTGTTACTAACACGTGGTGTTCCAGACTGTGATGAAATACTTCAGTGTGGTTCAGTTATATAATGAATATATATATATATATATATATATATATATATATATATATATATGAATGCATATAAAGACCATACAATACATACTAGATGAATCTGAGATAAATGCTGTTTATTCCTGCAATAGCCCAGTAATCTGCATAAATACTCCACTTACTAATGAGATTCATTCACACCTCTGGTTACACCCAGCATAGGCGTTTGCTTTCATTGTGCATTCCAAATTAGACCACATTAGCTTTTGGAACAGCACTAGGGGATCATTTTATGCTGGAATAGCGTAGTTTAAAGCTGCAGGCCCCAGTAAAAGTATGCCGAAAACGTTATTGTGGAACGGATGTGTAACAGTCATTTCCGCAGCCCAGCACGGTTTTTTAAAAAGCAAGTAATTTGACAAGTGACAATACGCTTTCCATTAGTACTCAAACGCAACAAGAAGTCTAATAGTGTGCACCACTTTATACCTCTTACGCCCAGGAGTCACGGCGGTGACAGTGTAAACCGGGTCTGGATAGCCTAGAATTGAGGAAGTGCAGGGGATGCCCACTGAGGAATGAGGGGCGCCGGGACACCGAAGCGCCCGGCCCTGCGCTCCCAGAGAGGGTGAGAGACCAGAGAGACTCCCGGGAACTGCACGAGGTGAAGCCAGGTGAAGGAGGCCAAGGGTCGGGAGAGGGAGGCTGGGAGAAGCCTGCCGGCCGGCCACGGTCCTCCTTACCGTCCGAGTTGGCCTCGGGGTCGAAACGCTGGCCACAGCCGCGGTTGTAACACAAGAGCGCCATTCCGTCTTCCCGGCGAAACCCACACCACCCGGGACTAGACGTGAATCTCGGCAGGCAGCAATCACCAGCACTACAGTTCAGGCCGCAGCTAGCTTCCGGAAGCCGCCGGTACCGCTTCAGGAATTTTCCCGAACATTCCGGTTGCACAGGCGCAGAAGAGACCGGAAGACGGCCAGCGCCGGGCGGTGGGCAGATTTCCTGCCGGACTGCCTCAGGTGAGCACAATGTGGGGAGGGGGAGGAGGGGGGTGGACCCGGACAGTTATGGATGAGACACCCAGGGGAGGAAGCGGAAGACTCGGCTAGCGGCGATCTCTTTGTGCTCCGCCCCGTATTCTCCCGAGGTGCTTTGTGTTGCGCGGCATGCCTAGTTCACCGCGCAGCCGCGATCGCTTGCCAGAGGGTGAGTGAGGAGTGAGGACCGCCCCTTTTCCTGGTCCCTCGGTCCAGGTTTGTGCAGCCTCAGAACCATTGCTCCTATGTTCCACTGAGACTGCGTCAGTTACCAAAAATTGAGGTTAAGTCATCTTAAGAAGACAGGACTCTAGAATGAGCAAAATTATGTTTTCAGTGCAGTCCTATAGGCAATCACAATTCTAAATTGAAATTTCACATTAGTCATCACGTAACCTATATTAAATCTTTCCGTAGGTCTTGTAACATTTTTAGTGTGCAAAACACATTATTGCATTAATAGGCCACTTGCAAACAGTATTATCCTCAGCACATGCTTTCTATATGATGCTTTTGAAATAACAGACTGTTTTGATGACGAGAAGTAGTTGTACTTTACCAATGATCCAAAGTTTATTAATGAAGATCTATTCACAATCTTCCCATCCCAATAATAAAAGAATTCTCATTTTCTGCATCCCTTTTTATGCCTAGAAATATCAAACTGATGTTACTACAGCGAAAAATAAAATGTATTCATTTAAGCTAATGGGATTTTCATTTTATGCCATTGTTAAGTCATTGTTATGCCATTGTTATAGTCATTGTTATGAATGATGGAATATATTGAATTCAGTCATTTTTTCACTCTCTCCTATAATCTCACCAATTTTTTCAACTTTTATTAGATATTTTCTTTTTTTTCAACTTTTATTAGATATTTTCTAATCTCACCAATTTAATTGTGCCCAAGTCAGTAATCAATTTAATACATATTGCTCCCCTCCCCCACTTTCAAAGTAGCTAACACTGTGAAGGGCATAAGGCTTTTAAATATCTCAGATACTGACACATCTGTCTTACTTTAAAGATATGGTGATACTTTAGAGATACCACCATGCTCCCTGCCATGATGGTAATGGGCTAAGCCTTTGAAACCATAAGCAAGCCCTCAATACAATGCTTCCGTTTATAAGCCACTTCCTTGGTCACGGTATTTCCCAGTCCTGGTATTCCTCTATACTGGGGACAGAGCCTTCACACGACCTAGGGCCTCTCCTCCCATTGATGACCTACTAGGTCATCCTCTGCTACACATACAGATAGAGCCACAAGTCTCACCATGTGTTTTCTTTGATTGGTGGTTTAGTTCCAAGGAGCTCTGGGTATACTGGTTAGTTCATATTGATATTTCTCTTATGGGGCTTAGGAATCCCTCAGCTCCTTGGGTACTTTCTCTAGCTCCTTCATTGGGGATCTTGTTCTCCATCCAACTGATGATTGTGAGCATCCACTTCTGTTTTTTCCAGGCACTGGCAGAGGCCCTCAGGAGACAGCTATATCAGGCTCTTGTCAGCAGGCTCTTGTTGGCATCTGCCATAGTGTCTGGGTTTGGTGGTTGTTTGTGGGATGGATCCCCAAGTGGGGCAGTCTCTGGATGGTCATTCCTTCAGTCTCTGCTCTGAACTTTTTCTCTGTAACGCCTTCTATGGGTATTTTCTTCTCCTTTCTAAGAAGGATTCTGAGCTTCTGGGCTACTATCCACTTACCAGTGAGTGCATATTATGGGTGTTCTTTTGTGACTGGGTTACCTCACTCAAGATGATATCCTCCAGATCCATCCATTTGTCTAAGAATTTCATAAATTAATTGTTTTTATCACTAAGAGGTACTCCATTATGTAAATGTACCACATTTTAGGTATCCATTACTCTTTTGTGGGACATCTGGGTTCTTTCCAGCTTCTGACTATTATAAATAAGGCTGCTATGAATATAGTGGAGCATGTGTCCTTATTACAAGTTGGAACATCTTCTGCGTATATGCCCAGGAAAGGTATTGCTGGATCTTCTGGTATAACTATGTCCAATTTTCTGAGGAAATGCCAAAATGATTTACAGAGTGGTTGTACCAGCTTGCAGTCCCACCAGCAACGGAAGAGTGTTCCTCTTTCTCCACATCCTTATCAGCATCTGCTGTCACCTGAGTTTTTGATCTTAGCCATTCTGACTGGTATGAGGTGGAATCTCAGGGTTGTTTTGATTTGCATTTCCCTGATGATTAACGATGTTGAACTTTTTTTTTTTTTAGGTGCTTCTTAGCCATTCAGTATTCTCAGTTGAGAATTCTTTGTTTAGCTCTATACCTCATGTTTTAATAGGGTTATTTGGTTTTCTGGAGTCCAACTTCTTGAGTTCTTTATATATATTGGATATTAGCCCCCCATTGGACTGTGGATTGGTAAAGATCTTTTTCCAATCTGTTGGTTGCCTTTTGGTCTTATTGAAAGTAGTTTTTGTCTTACAGAAGCTTCGAAATTTTATGAGGTCCGGTTTGTCAAATCTTGATCTTACAGATCAAGCCATTGGTATCTGTTCAGGAATCTTTTTTGTGCCCATATCTTCGAGGCTCTCCCCCACTTTATGCTCTATAAGTTTCAGTGTTTCTGGTTTTATATGAAGTTCTTTGATATACTTGTACTTGAGATTTGTACAAGGAGATAAGAATGTATCAATTCACATTCTTCTACATGATAACCGCCAGTTGAGCCAGCACCATTTGTTGAAGATGCTGTCTTCTTTCCACTGGATGGTTTTTCTTCCTTTGTGAAAGATCAGGTGACCAGAGCTGTGTGGGTATTGTTCTACCTATCTGTCACTGTATCAGTACCATGCAGTTTTTTATCACAACTACTGTGTAGTACAGCTTGAGATCAGGGATGGTGATTCCACCAGAGGTTCTTTTATTGTTGAGAAGAGTTTTTGTTATCCTAGGATTTTTGTTATTCCAAATGATTTTGAAAATTGCTCTTTCAGCTAAGATGAAAGGATGGACCATACAGAGACCCATCGCAGGATCCATCCCATAATCAGTCACTAAACTCAGACACTATTGCATAGGACAGCAAGTGTTTACTGAAGAAACCCTGATATAGCTGTCTCTTACAGAAGTGGATGCTCACAGTCATCTATAAGATGGAGCACGGGGCCCACATTGGAGAAGCTAGAGATAGAACCCCAGGAGCTGAAGGGGTCTGCAACCCTAGAAGAGGAACAACAATATGAACTAACCAGAACCCCCAGACCTCCTGTCTCTAGATCCATATGTAGCAGAAGATGGCCTAGTCGCCATCATTGGGAGGAGAGGCCCCTTGGTATTGCAATCTTTATATGCCCCAATACAGGGGAACACCAGGGCCAAGAAGTGGGAGTGGGTGGGCAGGGGAGCAGGGTGGTGAGAGGGGGAAGGAAATTTCGGGATAGCATTTGAAATGTAAATTAAGAAAATATCTAATGAAAAATTGAAAAAAAAAAGAAAAGAAAATTGTTCTTTCTAACTCTGTGAAGAATTGAATTAGAATTTTGATGGTAATTGCATTGAATCTTTAGATTGCTTCAGCAAGATAGCCATTTGATTATATTAAACCTGCCAATCCATGAGCATGGGAGATCCTTCCATCTTCTGAGATCTTCTTCGATTTCTTTCTTCAGAGACTTTAAGTTCTTATCATATGGATCTTTCCCTTAGTTAGAGTCACACCAAGGTATTTTATACTACTTGTGACTATTGTGAAGGGTGTTGTTTCCTTAATAATTTTCTCAGCCTGTTTATCCTTTGTATAGAGAAAGGCCACTGATTTGTTTGAGTTAATTTTATATCAAGTTACTTCACTGAAGTTATTTATCAGGTTTAGGCATTCTCTGGTTGCATTTTTGGGGTTACTTATATATACTATCATGTCATCTGCAATTAGTGATATTTTGACTTCTTCCTTTCCAATTTATATTCCTTTGATCTCCTTTTGTTGTCTAATTGCTCTGGCTAGGACTTCAAGTTCTATATTAAATAGGTAGGGAGAGAGTGGGCAGCCTTGTCAAGTCCCTGATTTTAGTGGAATTGCTTCCAGTTTCTCACAGTTTAGTTTGATGTTGGCTCCTGGTTTGCTGTATATTGCTTTTATTATGTTTAGGTATGTGCCTTGAATTTATGATCTCTTCAAGACTTTTATCATGAATGGGTATTGGATTTTTTCAAATGCTTTCTTAGCATCTAAGGAGATGATCATGTGGTTTTTGTCTTTGAGTTTGTTTATATAGTGAATTATGTTGATGGATTTCCATATATTGAACCATCCTTGCATCCCTGGGATGAAGCCTACTTGATCATGATGGATGATCATTTTGATGTGTTCTTGGACTGGGTTTGCAAGAATTTTATTGAGTATTTTTACCTCGATATTCATAAAGGAAATTGGTCTCAAGTTCTTTCTTTGTTGGTATTTGTGTTATTTATGTATAAGAGTAATTGTGGCTTCATAGAATGAGTTGGGTAGAGTACCTTCTGTTTCTATTTTCTGGAATAGTTTGAGGAGTATTGGAATTAGGTCGTCTTTGAAGGTCTGATAGAACTCTGCACTATACCCATCTGGTCCTGGGATTTTTTTTTTTTTTTTGGTTGGGAGATTATTAATGACTGCTTCTATTTCTTTAGGGGATATGGGACTCTTTAGATCATTGATCTGATTCTGATTTAACTTTGGTATCTGATATCTGTCTAGAAAATTGTTCATTTTATCCAAGTTTTCCAGTTTTGTTGAGTATAGCCTTTTGTAGTAGGATCTGATGACTTTTTGTATTTCCTCAGATTCTGTTGTTATGTCTCCCTTTTCATTTCTGATGTTGTTAATTAGGATACTGTTCCTATGCCCTCTAGTTAGTCTTGCTAGGGCTTTATCTATCTTGTTGAGTTTCTCAAAGAACCAGCTCCTGGTTTGGTTGATTCTTTGGATAGTACTTTTTGTTTCCACTTGGTTCATTTCATCCCTGAGTTTGATTATTTCCTGCCTTTTACTCCTCTTTGGTGAATTTCCTTCTTTTTGTTCAGCTTTGCTGTCAAGCTGCTAGTGTATGCTCACTCCAGCTTCTTTTTGGAGGCGCTCATAGGTATATGTTTTCCTCTTATGACTGCTTTCATTGTGTCCCATAAGTTTGGGTATATTGTGCCTTGCCTTCATTTTCATTAAACTCTAAAACGTCTTTAATTTCTTTCTTTATCACTTCCTTGACTGAGTTATCATTGAGTAGATTATTGTTTAGCTTCCACATATATGTGGATTTTCTATTTTTTGTTGTTGTTGTTATTGAAGTTCAGCCTTAGTCAGTGGTTATCTGATAGGGTGCATGGGATTATTTCAATATTTTTGTATCTGCTAAGGCCTGTTTTGTGACCAATTATA
Source organism: Mus minutoides (assembly GCA_902729485.2). NCBI lineage: Eukaryota > Metazoa > Chordata > Mammalia > Rodentia > Muridae > Mus > Mus minutoides. The sequence continues at coordinate 161,314 of LR750881.1, read as the reverse complement.
TGGTCAATTTTGGAGAAGGTAGTATGAGGTGCTAAGAGTAAGGATTATCCTTTTGTTTTAGGATGAAATATTCTATAGATATCTGTTAAAATCATTTGTTTCATAAATTCTGTTCATTTCACTGTGTCCCTGTTTAGTTTCTGTTTCCAGGATCTTTCTGCAAACTTGGTGGACTTTCCCATAATCCCCAGAGGACTCTTCACATAGCAGGCACCCTACTGTGCTCAAGATCTTAGGTGAGTTGAATGCAACATCTGTTCCAAAACCACCATGTGCCAGCAGGACCAGGGACCCAGGAAACCCACATGATCAGTGGTTCTGGTTCCTTCCGGTAGGCGCCAGGCCTGGGCCACCTTAGGTGTGAACTCAGTGGATGGTCTCCAGGGAACTCTCTATGCTGCAGGTGCCCTAGGATGCCCAGGATATTATAATCACTGGTGAGTTGAAGGCAACATCTGTTCTAAAACAACTGTGAGGGGCCTGTGATGGTCCTGTGACAGCAGGAGCAAAGACACTGGTGCCCTGCTCAGGTTTCTTCTGGTAGGTGCTAGTCTACCTTGGTTTCAAACACAGAGAACAGCCCCAAGGTCCGCAGAGGAGCTACAACTTCCAGGCGCTGTAACAGCCCAGGATCTTAGGATTCCAGGATCCCAGCATCTCAGGAGCTTGATCACACCAGGATTTCAGGATCTCAGAGGAAGCTTGACTGCCAAGAACTCTGACACACCCAGAATATCAGGTTCACAGGATCCCAGAATCACAGGATAACAGAGAAAGCTGGACTCATAGGAGTTCTGAATCAACTGGGATTACAGGAAGGACAGGCTCCAATCAGATATCAATTATCTCAAGTGCTCACTGCCTTCAGTGAGCACTTGAGATAATCAGATGGCAGGAGGCAAGCGTAAGAACACAAGCAACAGAAACCAAGGTTACTTGACATTATCAGAACCAAACTCTCCCACCATAGCAAGTCCTGGATATACCATCACACCAGAAAAGCAAGATATGGATCTAAAGTCACTTCCCATGATGATGATAGAGGACTATAGGAAGGAAATAAATAATTCCCTTAAAGAAATACAGGAGAACACATCTAATCAGGTGAAAGAATTGAATAAAACCATCCAGGATCTAAAAATGGAAGTAGAAACAATGAAGAAATTGCAAAGGGAGACCACTCTGGAAATTGAAAACCTAGGAAAGAAGTCAGGAGCCATTCATGCAAGCATAACCAACATAATAGAAGAGATAGAGGAGAGAATCTCAGTTTCAGAAGATACCATAGAAAACAGTGACACAACAATTAGAGAATAACTTTTTTCAGGGGAAAGTTCTCAATAGTTTTGCTGTTTGTTCTTTGTGTGTATTTGGGGAACAAACATACTGTAGAATTTATAGATAAAAGTATATCTGACTTTGAGTAAACTATTAAAGACTGAATTTTAGAAATAAACAATTTTGGTTTACTGTTTAATTTTTAAGTATGTGTGTGTGTGTGTGTGTGTGTGTGTGTGTGTGTGTGTGTGTGTATGAGAGAAAGAGAGAGAGAGAGAGAGAGAGAGAGAATTTTATATAAACTAATAGACTTTTAGAAACAACAATGCAGACTTACTGTTTATTTTTTTTAAATATGTATGATCTTGAGTAAATTAATACAGTATTTTAGAAATAAAAATCTTACTTTAAAAAGAGTGGAAGAGACCCAGTGTGCACAGGTCAGCTCATGGACTGCAAAGGGTGAGTGAGCAAACGGCTGAGCAGGGCACCTTTTGGGACAGACCCAGCTCTGGGCTCTAGACATCCCAGCACCCTTCCCACCTGAGGAGAGTTCTCCAACTGGGAGGGCTTTCTCTGCAGGAACTTGTGAGAGAGCCATATTGGGTCCCAGGTCGCTCAGACCCAGTCTGTGCAGTTCTGCTCACGGACTGCAAAGGGTGAGTGAGCAAACGGCTGAACAGGGCACTTTTTGGAACACAACCAGATCTGGGCTCTAGACATCCCAGTACCCTCCCCGCCTGAAGACAGTTCTCCGCCTGGGAGGGCTTTCTCTGCCAGAACTTGTGAGAGAGCCATATTGGGTGCCAGGTCGCACAGAGACCAGTCTGCGCAGGTCAGCTCACAGACCGCAAAGGGTCACTCAGACCCAGTCTGCGCAGGTCAGCTAACAGACTGCAAAGGGTGAGTGAGCAAATGGCTGAACAGTACACCTTTTGGGACACACCCAGCTCTGGGCTCTAGACATCATGGCACCCAACCCCACCTGAGGAGAGTTCTCAGCCTGGGAGGGCTTTCCCTGCCAGGACTTGTGAGAGAGCCATCTTGGGTTCCAGGTCGCTCAGAGCTAGTTTGCGCAGGTCTACTCAGGGACTGCAAAGGGTGAGTGACTAATGGCTAAACAGTGCACCTTTTGGGATACACCCAGCTTTGGGCTCTAGACATCCAGGCTCCCTCCTCGCCTGAGGAGAGTTCTCAGCCTGGGAGCGCTTTCCCTGCTGGAACTTGTGAGAGAGCCATATTGGGTCCCAGGTCGCTCAGAAACCAGTCTGTTCAGGTCAGCTCACAGACTACAAAGGCTCCCACAGAGACCAGTCTGTGCAGGTGAGTGTACAGACCACAGAGGCAACACATCTTCTAAGACAGGCCCTATATAGGGTCTTCAACTTTACCTAAGAGGCAGGTCTGAACACCAAAACTCCTTGCACCTCCTCTGCAAAAGGAGAGCTCGCCTGCTGAAACTACTCTGACCACTGAGATTCAGGAGAGAGCTGGACTCCCGGGTCTGCTGACAGAGGCCAACAGAATCACAGGAAGAACAAGCTCCAACCAGAGACAACTATAACAACCAACTCCAGAAATTACCAGATGGCGAAAGGCAAACTTAAGAATCTTAATAACAGAAACCAAGACCACTCACCTTCATCAGAACCCAGCACTCCCACTTCAGCCAGTCCTGGATACCCCAACACACCCGAAAAGCAAGACTCAGATTTAAAATTATATCTCATGGTGCTGGTTGAGGACATTAAGAAGGACATTAAGAAGGACGTGAATAACTCACTTAAAGAAATGCAGGAGAACAATGCTAAAGAGGTAAAAGTCCTTAAAGAGGAAATACTAAAATCCTTTAAAGAACTATAGGAAAACACAACCAAACAGGTAATGGAATTGAGCAAAGCCATCCAGGACCTAAAAAGGGAAATAAAAATAATAAAGAAAACCCAAAGTGAGACAACTTTGGAGATAGAAACACTAGGAAAGAAATCAGGAACCATAGATGTGAGCATCAGCAACAGAATACAAGAGATGGAAGAGAGAATCTCAGGTGCAGAAGATTCCATAGAGAACATGGGCAAAACATTCAAAGAAAATGCAAAATGCATAAAGATCCTAACTCAAAACATCCAGAAAATCCAGGACACAATGAGAAGACCAAATGTATGGATAATAGGAGTAGATGAAACAGAAGATTTTCAACTTAAAGGGCCAGCAAATATCTTCAACAAAATTATAGAAGTAAACTTCCCAAACCTAAAGAAAGAGATGCCCATGAACACACAAGAAGCCTACAGAACTCCAAATACACTGGACCAGAAAAGAAATTCCTCCTGACACATAATTATCAAAAGGACACATGCACTAAATAAAGATAGAATATTAAAAGCAATAAGGGAAAAAGGTCAAGTAACATATAAAGGCAGGCCTATTAGAATTACACCAGACATCTCACCTAAGAATATGAAAGCCAGAAGATTCTGGACAGATGTTATACAGACACTAAGAAAACACAAATGCCAACTCAGGTTACTATATCTAGCAAAACTCTCAATTACCATAGATGGAGAAATCAAAGTATTCCATGACAAAACCAAATTCACACAATATCTTTCCACGAATGCAGCCCTGCAAAGGATAATAAAGGGCAACCACCAAAACAAGGACGGAAACTACATCCTAGAAAAAACTGAAAAGTAATCCTTCAATGATCCTAAAAGAAGACAGCCACAAGAACAGAATCCCAACTTTAACAACAAAAATAACAGGAAGCAACAACTACTTTTCTTAATTTCTCTTAACATCAATGGACTCAATTCCCCAGTAAAAAGACCTAGACTTATAGACTGGCTACACAAACAGGACCCAACGTTTTGCTGCTGACAGGAAACAAAACTTAGGGAAAAAGACAGACACTACCTTAGGGTGAAAGGCTGGAAAACAGTTTTCCAAGCAAATGGTCCAAAGAAAAAAGTTGGAATAGCCATTCTAATATCAGATAAAATTGACTTTCAACCCAAAGTTATAAAAAAAGACAAGGAGGGGCACTTCATACACATCAAAGGTGAAATCTTCCAAGAGGAACTTTCAATTCTGAATATATGCTCCAAATACAAGGGCAGCCACATTCATTAAAGAAACTGTAGTAAAGCACAAAGCACACATGCACCTTACACAATAATAGTGAGAGATGTGGAACTCCCCACTCTCACCAATGGACAGATCCTGGAAAGAGAAACTAAACAGAGACACATGGACACTAACAGAAGTTATGAAACAAATGTATTTAACAGATATCTACAAAACATTTTATCCTAAAACAAAAGGATATGCCTTCATCTCAGCGCCACATGGTACCTCTTCCAAAATTGAACATATAATTGGTCACAAAACAGGCCTCCACAGATACAAAAATATTGAAATTATCCCATGCATCCTATCTGACCACCATGGACTAAGTCTGATCTTCAATAACAACATAAATAATAGAAAGTGAACATTCTCATGGAAACTGAATAACGCTCTACTCAATGATTCCTTTGTCAAGGATGAAATAAAGAAAGAAATTAAAGACTTTCTAGAGTTTAATTAAAATGAAGCCACAACATACCCAAACTTATGGGACACAATGAAGGCAGTCCTAAGAGGAAAACTCATTGCCCTGAGTGCCTCCAAAAAGAAACTAGAGAGAGCATACACTAGTAACTTGACCGCACACCTAGAAACTCTAGAACTAAAGGAAGCAAATTCACCCAAGAGGAGCAGACGTTAGGAAATAATCAAACTTAGGGCTGAAATCATCCAAGTAGAAACAAAAGGAACTATTCAAAGAATCAACCAAACCAGGAGCTGGTTCTTTGAGAAAATCAACAAGATAGATAAACCCTTAGCTAGACTCACTAGAGGGCACAGGGACAGTCTCTTAATTAACAAAATCAGAAATGAAAAAGGAGACATAACAACAGATCCTGAGGAAATCCAAAACATCATTAGATTCTACTACAATAGGCTATACTCAACAAAGCTAGAAAACGTGGAGGAAATGGACAATTTCCTAGACAGATACCAGGTACCAAAGTTAAACCAGGATCACATTAAAGATCTAAACAGGCCCATTTACCCTAAAGAAATAGAAGCAGTCATCAATAGTCTTCCAACCAAAAAAAAGCACAGGACCAGATGGGTTTAGTGCAGAGTTCTATCAGACCTTCAACGAAGACCTAATTCCAACTCTCCTCAAACTATTCCACAAAATAGAGACAGAAGGTACTCTACCCAATTCATTCTATGAAGCCACAATTACTCTGATACCTAAACCACACAAAGATCCAACAAAGAGAACTTCAGACCAATTTCCCTCATGAATATCGATGCAAAAATACTCAATAAAATCTTCATAAACCAATCCATGAGCATGGGAGATCCTTCCATCTTCTGAGATCTTCCTCAATTTCTTTCTTCAGAGACTTGAAGTTCTTGTCATACAAATCTTTCACTTCCTTCGTAAGAGTCACACCAAGATATTTTATACTGTTAGTGACTATTGTGAAGGGTGGAAGAATAACATGAACTAACTAGTTTCCCCTGCGCTCATGTCTCTAGCTGCATATATGGAAGAAGATGGCCTAGTTGGCCATCATTGGGAGGAGAGGCCCCTTTGTCATACAAACTTTATATGCCCCAGTACAGGGGAACACCAGGGACATTATGTGGGAGTGGGTGGGTAGGGGAGCAAGGCGGGTATGTGGGAGAGTAAGGGGAAATTTCTGGATAACATTTGAAATGTAAATGAAGAAAATATCTAATAAAGAGAAAAAAAATTTTTAAAAAAATCTTCGTAAACCGCATCCAAGAACACATCGAAACGATCATCCATCATGACAAAGTAGGCTTCGTCCCAGGAATGCAGGTATGGTTTAATATACGGAAATCCATCAACGTAATCCACTATATAAACAAACTAACTCAAGGACAAAAACCACATGATCATCTCATTATATGCTGAGAAAGCATTTGACAAAATCCAACACCCTTTCATGATAAAAGTCTTGGGAAGATCAGGAATTCAAGGCCCATATCTAAACCTAATAAAAGCAATATACAGCAAACCAGTAGCAAACATCAAACCGAATGGAGAGAAGCTGGAAGCAATCCCATTAAAATCAGGGACTAGACAAGGCTGCCCACTTTCTCCCTACCTATTCAATATAGTACTTGAAGTCCTAGCCAGTGCAATTCAACAACAAAAGGAGATCAAGAGAATACAAATTGCAAAGGAAGAAGTTAAAATATCACTGTTTGGAGATGATATGCTACCAAAGAACTCCTAAACCTGATAAACCGATTAAGTGCAGTAGCTGGATATAAAATTAACTCAAACAAATCAATGGCCTTTATCTATACAAAGGATAAGAGGGCTGAGAAAGAAATTAGGGAAACAACACCCTTCACAATAGTCACAAATACTATAAAATACCTTGGTGTGACTCTAAGGAAGTGAAAGATCTGTATGACAAGAACTTCAAGTCTCTGAAGAACGAAATTGAAGAAGATCTCAGAAGATGTAAAGATCTCCCATGCTCATGGATTGGCAGGATTAATATAGTCAAAATGGCTATTCTGCCAAAAGCAATCTACAGATTCAACGCAACCCCATCAAAATCCCAACTCAATTCTTCACTGAGATAGAAAGACCCAGAAATGAATCCACACACCTATGGTCACCTGATCTTTGACATGGAGCTAAAACTATCCAGTGGAAAAAAGACAGCCTTTTCAACAAATGGTGCTGGCACAACTGTCAGCTATCATGTAGAAGACTCGGAATTGATCCATTCTTATCTCCTTGTACTAAGGTCAAGTCTAAGTGGTTGAAGGACCTCCACATAAAACCAGAGACACTGAAACTTATAGAGGAGAAAGTGGGGAAAAGCCTCGAAGATATGGGCACAGGGGAAATATTCCTGAACAAAACAGCAAAGGCTGTAAGATCAAGAATTGACAAATGGGACCTCATAAAGTTGCAAAGCTTCTGTAAGGCAAAAGATACTGTCAACAAGACAAAAGGGCCACCAACCGATTGGGAAATGATCTTTACCAATCCTAAATCTGATAGGGGATTGATATCCAATATATATAAATAACTCAAGAAGGTGGACTCCAGAAAATCAAATATCCCCATTAAAAAATGGGGCACAGAGTTAAACAAAGAATTCTCAACTGAGGAATACCGAATGGCTGAGAAGCACTTGAAAAAATGTTCAACATCCTTAATCATCAGGGAAATGCAGATCAAAACAACCCTGAGATTACACCTCACACCAGTAAGAACTTCTATGATCAAAAATTTAGGTGACAAAAATGCTGGCGTGGATGTGGAGAAAGGGGAACACTCCTCCATTGTTGGTGGGAATGCAAGCTGGTTCAACCACTCTGGAAATCAGTCTGGCGGTTCCTCAGAAAATTGGACATAGTACTATGGAAGATCCTGCAATACCCCTACTGGGCATATATTCAGAAGATATTCCATCTGGTAATAAGGACACATGTTCCACTATGTTCATAGCAGCCTTATTCATAATAGTCAGAAACTGGAAAGAACCCAGATGTCCCTCAACAGAGGAATGGATACAAAAAATTTGGTATATTTACACAATGGAGTACTACTCAGCTATTAAAAACAATAAATATATTAAATTCCTAGGCAAATGGATGGATCTGATGGTCATCATCCTGAGTGAAGTAACCCAATCACAAAAGAACTCACATAACATGTACTCACTGATATGTGGATAATAGCCCAGAAACCTAGACTACCCAAGATACAATTTACTAAACACATGAAACTCAAGAAGAAGGAAGATCAAAATGTGGACAATCACCCCTTCCTAGAATTAAGAACAAAGCACACATTGAAAGAGTTAAAGAGATCATGTGTGAAGCTGAATCCGAAGGATGGACCCAATGACTGCGGCTGCCAGGGATCCATCCCACAATCAGCCACCAATCATAGACAGTATAGCATATGCCAGCAAGATAGTGCTGAAAGGGCCCGGATATAGCTGTCTCATGGGAGAGTATACCAATGCCTGGCAAACATGGAGGTGGAAGCTCACAGTCAGCTATTAGATGGAACACAGGGTTCCCAAGGAAGGAGCTAGAGAAAGTACCCAAGGAGCTGAAGGGGTCTTCAACCCTATAGGTGGAAGAATAACATGAACTAACTAGTACCCCCTGAGATCATGTCTCTAGCTGCATATATAGAAGAGGATGGCCTNGGAGGAGAGGGCCCTAGGTACTGCAATCTTTATATGCCCCAATACAGGGGAACGCCAGGGCCAAGAAGTAGGAGTGGGTGGGCAGGGGAGCAGGGAGGGGGGAGGGGGAAGGGGATTTTCGGGATAGCAGTTGAAATGTAAATTAAGAAAATATCTAATAAAAAATGCTGAAGAAAAAAAAAAAGAATGTTGGCTTTCTATTATTTATGTTGTTATTGAAGATCAGCCTCAGTCCATGGTGATCTGATAGGATGCATCGGACATTTTCAATATTTTTGTATCTGTTGAGGGCTGCTTTGTGGCCAATTATATGGTCAATTTTGGAAAAGGTGCCATGAGGTGCTGAGAAGAAGGTATACCCTTTTGTTTTAGGATAAAATGTTCTGTAGATATCTGTTAGATCCATTTGCTTCATAGCTTCTGTTAGTTTCACTGTGTCTCTGTTTTGTTTCTTTTTCCAGGATCTGTCCATTAATGAGAGTGGGGTGTTGAAGTCTCCCATTATTATTGTGTGAGATGCAATGTGTGCTTTGAGCTTTACTAAAGTTTCTTTAATGGATGTGGCTGCCCTTGTATTTGGAGCATAGATATTCAGAATTGAGAGTTACTCTGGAAGATTTTACCTTTTATGAGTATGAAGTGTCTCTCCTTCTCCTTTTTGATAATTTTAGGTTGAAAGTCTATTTTATTCGATATTAGAATGGCTACTCCAGCTTGTTTCTTCAGACCGTTTGCTTGGAAAATTGCTTTCCAGCCTTTCACTCTGAGGTCGTGTCTGACTTTTTTCTTGAGGTTTGTTTCCTGTAAGCAGCAAAATGTTGGGTCCTGTTTGTGTAGCCTATCTAATAGTCTATGTCTTTTTATTGGGGAATTAAGTCCATTGATATTAAGATATATTAAGGAAAAGTAATTCTTGCTTCCTGTCTTTTTTGTTGATAGAGTTGGGATTCTGTACTTGTGGCTGTCCTCATTTAGAGTTGTTGAAGAATTACTTTCTTTTTCTAGGGTGTAGTTTCCATCCTTGTATTGGTGTTTTTCCATTATTATCCTTTGAAGGGCTGGGTTTGTGGAAAGATATTGAGTGAATTTGATTTTGTCATGGAATACTTTGGTTTCTCCATCCATGGTAATTGAGGGTTTTGCTGGGTATAGTAGCCTGTGGTGGCATTTATGTTCTGTTTGTGTCTGTATAACATCTGTCCATGATCTTCTGGCTTTCATAGTCTCTGGTGAGAAGTCTGGAGTAATTCTAATAGGCCTGCCTTCATATGTTACTTGACCTTTTTCCCTTACTGCTTTTAATATTTTGTCTTTATTTAGTGCATTTGTTGTTCTGATTATTATGTGTTGGGAGGAATTTATTTTCATCTACTCCTGTTATCCGTAGGTTTGGTCTTCTCATTGTGTCCTGGATTTCCTGGATATTTTGAGTTAGGATCTTTTTGCATTTTGCGTTTTCTTTGATTGTTGATCCCATGTTCTCCATGGTATCTTCTGCACCTGAGATTCTCTCTTCCATCTCTTGTATTTTGTTGCTGATGCTTGCATCTATGGTTCCTGATTTCTCTCCTAAGGTTTCTATCTGCATGGTTTTCTCTTTTTGCGTTTTCTTTATTGTTTCTAGTTCCATTTTTAGGTCCTGGATTGTTTTCTTCAGTTCCATCTCTCCTTTGGTATTATTTTCCTGAATCTCTCTAAGGGATTTTTCTGTTTCTTCTTTATTTGCTTCTAGGTGTTTACCTGTGTCTTCCTGTAATTCCTTCTTAAACTCCTCCATCATCATCATGAGAAGTGACTTTTGATCCATGTCTTGCTTTTATGGTGTGATGGTGTATCTAGGACTTGCCATGGTGGGAGAATTTGGTTCTGGTGATGTCAAGTAACCCTGGTTTCTGTTGCTTCTTTTCTTATGCTTGCATCCTGCCATCTGATTTTCTCAGGTGATTGCTGTCCTCAATATAACTGATTGGAGCCTGTCCTTCTCATAATCCCATTTGCTTCTGGACTCCTCTCAGTCCAGCTTATACTGTCATCCTTTGATTGTGGGCCCCTGTGAACCTCTGGTCCCAGGATCTTGTGGGGACTCCTCTAGGGCTGGTTGGGGAGTGCACAGACTGTGTGCCCAAGGAAACAGGGTGCTGGTGGGGATCAGAAGGGACCGCTTCTCCTTGTCTGGCCACTCCTGTATTTCCCCAGAGCTGTCCCAGTTCCCAGGCGACTAGATGGAACTGATGTTGTGTTCCACTCTCTGCTGGTCCCAAGATCCCGTGGTGAGTCCTCTAGGGCTGGTTGGGAGTGCACAGACTCTGCGCCCAAGGAAACCTGGTGCTGGAGGGGACCGGAAGGGACCTTGCTGGTCTATGGTCTGAATTTTGAATGAGCAAAGAAAGAATTATTTATGAGATTTGTGTGCTTTTGGCATGCTCTCGTGAAAAAAATTTTCAGTGGCCTTTAAATATTCTATCTTTTTAGGAATAATATTCAAAGTCTCAATCCATTAGTCAATCAAATGCATGCTACAAAACATATTTGTATGCTGTTGATAATACAAAAGAAGAGGGAATTGATTTTCTACCAAGAACTATGATTTAGTGAACTCTGCATTCTATGTCATTAGCCTAGTTCTTGGTATTACCATCTCATTTGAAATTTGATTTATTGAAACAAGTAAGAGAATAAACACATGGTTATATTAGCCAGGCTTTCATTTTAGAATTTAGTCACAACTTTTTCTTTTTTTCTGGGAAATGTCATATTAACACCTGGTAGTGTTTAGGCATGCTTCCTTTCTAGCACTAGATGGCAGGCTTTCATCACTTACCATTCTCCTTTAAAACAGAAAAAAAAAGATTTCAAAAGATGAAAAGTGAAAGAGAAAAGATGAGGTTTTAAATTTAGTACATTGTATTTATTTAAATTGTATAAGTAGGTTTTCTAAGTGAGCTGATAGGTTGTAGGGAAAAGGAAACCTGTCTTAATTGGAAATAGGCTGTCACACTCAGTTGACTTTGTGCCAACAGATCATGTTTCATATCAATGAATTATATTTGATAATGTGATACTGTTTTCCTTTCTGGAAATAAGCTTATTAATGGCTATAGGGAATGTTTAATTTCTCCTGCAAATGTTAGCTATTCTGTTGCCAAGTTGGGTATTCTGGTGATGGCGCCTTCAGATTTTAAGGTTTGGTGTCTATTATGGTCCTAGCCTGATGCTTGAGGCTACTTATAGAGAACTGTTTTCTAAAATATTTAAATTTTGTTGAGTATCTTGGGATACTGCAGATATCGGATGAATACATGAATTTACTGACAATGAAGGCATAATACATAATACCTCCCCAACTGGAGCTCAATATACATTTCCACAGTGGCTTCAATACGTGAAACACATTGATGCATTCAAATTGCATCTCCACTACAGGAGTTGACTGTAAGAATTGCTACGGAGCAAGCTGAGACCGCCAATTTCCTTTCCTTTAGAGAATATCTTTATTTGAAACCAAAATAATGTGTTTCAGAGTAATTTCCCAAACCTATACTCTCATTGCATTTATCATGCTTGCATCTCTTTTAGACCTTTTGTACTGATCCCATTCCAATGAAGAAAATGACTAAAACCCAGGAAACAATTTGAGCTTTCAAATACTGGATTTCAAGTACTGGATTCTATTTCCAATAGAATTTCTGATGTCTTCTCATTTTGTAAACTGTTCTTTAACATTGTTCTAATATACTATCATTTAAAACAATAATACTGATGGTGGTAAAGATGGTGTGTGTTTCTGTAATGATAGCTTTGCATATATTTGTTGTGGAGATTTATTTACCTAAATATTGCTTTCTAAGTATTCCTTTTTTTTTTTTTCTTGATTAGGTGACAAAATACATGTTAAGCAGCTTAAACAATGAGCATTTGTTTCAGATCATGGTTTGGGAGTACAGTCCTTCATGGATTGGAAACCATGACACAAGCAGTATGAGGTAGCTGCTTCTATTGCATATGCTGTTGGGTGGTCGGGACATATGAAGATGCTGCTTCACTTGTTTCAGTTACTCAGTGGAGGACTTCCCCCATGCACTGGTGTCACCCACCTAAGTTAAACCCTTCAGTAAACATCCTCACAGACACATTTGGAGGTATGTTTCATTGATAATTCTAAATCCAGCCCAACTGCCCACAAAGTTGAATCATCATGTTCTGTTTTACCAGTTTAGCTGTTTGTTGTATCCAACCTTTTATTTTTTGGCTATTGACATTTGTGGTTATATAAAACAAACTATATAGTTATATAAAAACAGAAAAGTACAGGGATTTTATATATATATATATATATATATATATATATATATATATATATATATATAACTAGAAAGATATAGGTATATATTTCATATTTTTATGAATGTTATAATTCAGAGTTATCTCAAAGTATTAAACCTCAAATACACATGCATCAACTTTACTTATTTATGTACTTTTATTTATATAAAGGGTCTCACATATAGCCCAAATTGGCCTCAATCTGCTGATATTCATTCCTTCATCTTCAAATGCTGAAATTAAAATTATGTGCTACTACCCCTGTTTTCTTTTTATATTTTTTGTATTTGTTAAGACAATTTAGTTTAAGAAAGTTTTCACGTTATTTATGCAACCATTTATGTCATCCATTAATATTTATATTAATATTTTATTGACTGTTTGATATGTAGCAAATAAATTATGAGTTAAACAGATTCAACCTTTAGGAAACTTAAAATAAAGGTAAAATGTCCAAATAAAAATAAATAAAATAGAGCACTGACATCACTGTGGGACCACATGGCTACAGAGGAGTCAACAGGACAACAACCTTTCCTTTTTCTGGAGTTAGAAGAAGAAATGATACAAGCTTTATTAAAGCACATTTGGAATATTCTGAAAAGTATGTAAAGATTCACTATGTATGGTGCCAGGGAGAAGGGATATGTATATTTTGTGTGTGTGTGTGTGTGTGTGTGTGTGTGTGTGTGTGTGTGTGTGCGTGCGCGCGCGCGCGCGCGCGCGCGCACGTGTATGTATGTGAAAAAGAGAGAGAAAGAGAGAGAGAGAGAGAGTTGCTAAGGGTGGTACATAGTTACATAGTTTGGTTTATTTGAAACCTGAAGTAATTCATGTGGATAGTGCTAAAGGCACTTTTTTGTTTGTTTGTTTGTTTGTTTGTTTTGTTTTTTGTTTTCGGAGACAGGGCTTCTCTGTGTAGCACTGGCTGTCCTGGAGCTCACTTTGTAGACCAGGCTGGCCTTGAACTCAGAAATCTGCCTGCCTCTGCCTCTCGAGTGCTGGGATCAAAGGCATGCGCCACCACGCCCGGCAGCGTATCTATTTACTAAAAATTAAGTTATAAAACTATGTGACCAGGTAAATTCTGATACCTTCTAACTTTATGAGCTAATAGCTTCCTTTGGCTCTTATGGACATTAGAAGCAGGTGTGTTAACATTGGCATACAATTTATTCCTATATATTACTTTGGTTGTGCTCTCCAGAGAAATTTTAAATAATACATATTTTTATCCTTAATAAATATGTTTTAAAACCAGATAAGTTTTAATCTTAAGGCAAATCAAATAAACTATCAATATTGTAAAACCTCATTTATCTATTCATACATGGATAATAAGTGTTTTGAAGTCTAAATTTAACTTAGTAAGTGCTTACTTTCCCATAAATCTTTTAGTGAGCAAAACATAGAAAGATGAATGAAGGCACAACCTCTGCTCTTGAGAAATTTACAGTAAAAGAGAGTATTAAACTCTTAGAAATAAACACAGTGAAACACTGTGGCTGGATAGTAGCACAGTAATGCACAGGCTTGAGTAAGGAAACAAAATGAGACATCATTTTTGCTTGTGAGTTTGTGGAAAAGATGTATGTACAACATCATAGAGAAGATAACATGCTGTTATGAATGAGGTGAATGTGTTCATCCAGTTCACAAAGTTGAAACAAATGCTCATTGTTGATAATAAATGTTTTCTGTACCTAATTGTAAATATCTCCCACTTTTAAGTATAATTTTCTTTTATTCTTGTCAGAAATACAAAATTAACAGTTATGCAGTAACCATAACAATCATGCAAGTATATTTTTACTATACGATCTATTATTTATTTATGTGTATATGACATGAACAAATGAAAACATCCAAGCAGTGACTATTGTGCTAGTCAGCACTGCTGCAGTGTTTAGACAAATTACAGAGAGCAGAAACTTAAAGGGTCAAAGGTTATTTTGGCTCACAATTTGGAGGTATTACTCCATGTTTATCTGACTACATTACACTGGAGTTGAGATGAGGCAGAATATCATGGTGACAGGAGCATGTGGCAAAAGAGATAATTTATTCAGTGGCTCAGCAGGCAAAACAAGACCACCAAGCAGATAGGGAGGAAGACACTGGGGACATGGTATTGATTGTATTCTAGTCTCATTTTTGTTGCTATAATAAAAAACCATGACTAAAAGTAAATTATGGGATGATAAGGACTATTTGGCTTACAGTTCCAGGTTACAGTCCATCATTTCAGGAAAATCACAGAGATAGGAGCTAGATACAAACAGTAACCACCAACAAGAATGGAGAGGAAGGAATGCCCCCATGCTGCCTACCTTCTTCCTAATTTCTTCACTCATACAGTTTAGAGATGAGAATAGGTCAGTATACTTCCCACAACAGCTGGACTTTCCAGTATCCATTAACAGCCTAGACATTGTCCAGCACACATATCCACAGGCCACTGGAACTGTTAGAGAACAGATTCTCTGGAATCATATAGAATCTAAGAATTCTTCAGTAAGATCACCCTTGCTGAGTAATCCTGAGTTCTACCAAGTTGAGTGTTATATATAATGAGCACATATATATCTCTCAGTGGAATGAAGCCAGTGACACACTTCTCCCAAATGAGCTCTGCTTTTCACAATTTCCATCACCACTTCATAGTCCATTCAATTATGAACATATTGAGGAGTAATTCAGAGTGAGATTAGAGCACTCAAGACAAGTGACTCCCCAAGATTTCATCATCTTGTAGTTTATGTGATAGGAATCAATTTAAGGGAGAAAATCTTACTCTGTGTTATATGGAAGCTAATACAAACACCCGCAGCTGAACATTAGGTGGAGCTCTGAATCCTGCAGAATAGGGGAGGAAAGGATTATGGGAGCCAGAAGGGTCAAGGACACCACCAGAAGATGACCCACCGAATCAACTAACTTGGGCTCATAGGGATTTATAGAGACTGAACCGATTACAGAGACTGAACCAATAGTCACTGAGCCTGTATGGGTTAGACTTAGGTCTGTGCATATACATCATGGTTTGTAGCTTGGTGTTTTTTCTGTGACACCTAACAGTGGCAGAGAGGGATGCCTCTGACTCTTTTTTTGCTATTGGAACACTTTTCCTCATAGTGAGTTGCCTTGTCTATCCTTAATGTGAGGGGATGTGCCTAGTCTTATTGCAAAATAATATACCATGTATAGTTGATATCCCTTGGAGGTCTGCCATCTTCTGAAGGGAAATGGATGAGGACTGGATTTGGGGTAGAGAGTAGGGGAGGGACTGGAAGGAAAGGAGGAAAGAGAAACTGTAGTCAGGATATAATATATGAGAGAAGAATAAACAAGAAACAAAGAAATCCTCCACTAAATTTCTTTTGAATAAGTTTTAAGAATGGGTCTGGAACTGAAGGAGAGTCATTACTGAACATTCTTAAAGGAATTCCCCCATCTCACAGCTAACAGAAATAATACACACAGGCAAAATTAGAGAAGTTGGTTGACAGGTTCAATATCTTCTGAAGTAAATTAAGTGGTAATTTTGGCCATCGTTGTATACTAATAAAATTACACTTAGTAGAAGCAAAATCTTTTTATTTATGTGAGAATTTGTTTTATTTATGTGAGAATACACAAATGGTAACGGACTTACTTGTAGCACTATAAGAAGCTGAAGGGATTTATAGGATCTCACACTGTAATACTTTGGCTGTGGTAAACATGGTAAAGTCATGGAGAAAGTGATGCTGAAAATACATTTTTTTATTTTATTAGATATTTTCTTAATTTACATTTCAAATGCTATCCTGAAAGTTCTCTATACCCTCCCCCTACCCTGCTCCCCTACACACCCACTCCCACTTCTTGGCCCTGGCGTTCCCTAGTATTGGGGCATATAAAGTTTGCAATACATTTTTAAGAAATGAGTAGGATCATAAGTATGAGACATTGAGGAAAGACAGCACTGCTAGAGCAGGCTGGGGAACAGTTAAAGCCTGGAGTGATTGAGACAACACTGGGAGGTCCATTTGCAACTGAACCATCACAGACCGCAGGTTAAAGAGCAAGTGCAGCAATGATTCTAATTAATAGAATGTAAATATGAGAACTACATGTATGTAGTAGACTTGGAATTCTGAAGGCAAGCATGAGGTCTAAGTCATTTACTAATAGTGCATTGAAGGAAAAATGAGCTGAGTAAGTAGACTTAGTAGCAGCATAGAGAGAATCAAAGGTTGGTAGGCCAGGTTTAGTGCTGAGTTGCCCTTCCATTGCCTGACTGCGTGGAACCTTAACTATGGATGGGTAACATATATTACCTTTTATGAACATTGCCATTGAAATATGTAAAAACTAACAGAATCAAAAGTTAGCATTAAGTAAACAAATTTCTACTTCTTACATTATTGTAACAGCAATTCTAATAGTGATTAAAATTGAAAACGAGTATATTTAGCTCCAGTGTCTAAAGAAAATAGATCATATATTAATAATTCATAATCTGATCTTCCCTCTGAGCCCAGCGGAGGCGGCTAGGGCCGTTTGTGTGCTCTCCACACCCGAGGACATTAGGATCACCTCGGGGTTACAGGTGAGTGGAGCGCAGTGTTGGCTTTGAGAACCGTGGAGGGTCTGGTTCCAGCAGCAGCAGGAACAGAGGAACTCTGCCCAACCGGAGGTTGGGACCTCTTCCAGCCAGGACCACCCCTGTCATCTTCCCTCTGAGACCAGCGGAGGTGGCTAGGGCCCCTTGTGTGCTCTCCACACACCAGGACATTAGGATCACCTCGGGTTTACAGGATCTTGGGATCACCTCGGGATTACAGAAGAGAGGCAGTCTGCTGTGAGAGTTCTGACCCTGGAACTCAGGAAGTGGATCAGAGCTCCAGTCTGCTAGACACCCGACTTGTAAGAGAAGAGCTTGCCTGCAGAGAGCACTCTGATCACTGAATCTCCAGGAAGAGTTGGTCTACCAGAAGTGCTGTCAGAGGCTCACAGAATCACAGGAGGACCAAGCTCAAACCAGACCCTTGGTCTAACAATGTTTATATGCCCCAGTACAGGGGAATGCCAGGGTCAAGTAGTGGGAGTGGGGGGTAGGGGAGCAGTGTGCTGGGGCGGGGTAATCGGGGACTTATGGGCTAGCACTTGAAATGTAAATGAATAAATTATCTAATAAATAAATAAACAAACAAACAAACAAACACATAATTCGGAATCTGTAATAGGATTGAGGGGCCAATGAAATTTTGTGTGTCTAAGTCACTGATATATGATCCAATTATAATATATTCCCCAAAATAAAGTTTATTATTTTCTATGAATGAAGTAAAACTAGACTTGTATGCTACCTCTTAAGTTATACATTATGAAATGATCATTTGCAACCCCATGCACCAGGCATCTTCACAAACACATGATTCCATTCAGATGCTCACCTCTCATCATAATCTACAAATTCAATTCTTTCAACTGCACAACTCTTTCAGTGTAGAATCAAAAACCATAGAAGAGGCGATAATTTACCTTACAAAAAGGCATGTAAGAACAAAATTGGTGGGTGTATTTCTACTTATGTTGAAATTAGTTTTTCTTCTTACTCTTCTTATCTTTTCTGTGATTTATATCATCAATGGTAAATAAGCTTGATAAATTATAAAAGTAAAGTGAAAAATATGGGAAAGCAGTATTATTTTTTTAATTTGGAACTTATCTTGAAGATTTTTAGACTTGATATTAATTCAGGACAAAGATTAGTGTCTTTTTCTGGCTCCCAAAGACTGTAGAGATTTGGATTCGACCTGTATAAACTATCATAAGCCTGATTATATTTCCTTTCCAGCAAGTGACCACTTACCAAAATTCTCTTTATTTCAGATTTGTGGCCTTTGGTTATTGTCCTACCTTGCTGCATGTAAATTTGTGTTTTGTGCTTATTGTGTAATTCATGAACCCTCATATCTAGGATATTTTCTCTCTTTTCCCCTGTACTCATTCCTGCTTAGATTTATTTACTCCATCTAGGAGAATGACAACCCTTTCTCATAGGCTACTTCTGTATCACAATGTGCCTACTGTTCCATGATTTATTCTGTATAATTATGTTTTGTTTGTATATACATTTTTTTCTCTGTGATTGTTATCTGAGGACTGCAAGTCATATTGTACTGATCAAAGTTTTCAGTATTTCTTTCCTGCCGTCAGGACAAATTTATAAGATGGTATAAAATAGGAACTCTGTACCATCTAGATGTTATTTTGCTTATGAATTCATCTCACATTAATTTCTGTTCTCTCCCTCTCTCTCTCTCTCTCTCTCTCTCTTGATTCTGTACTATAACTACATTGTCTTAGGTTTTCATTGCTGTGAAGAGACAGTCTGATTCTGTCCAACACTAGCAAAGATAGATATGGTTCACTCAAGCCACTGAATAAAATGATAATCTCTTCAGAAATATTTTAACAGGGTACATAGAAATGACGTTAGCCTGCTTGAATCTCCTTTAACCCTTTATACAGTCTACTTCACAGATTATTCACCATTATTTGACTGGCAATATCTTCTTCATGTGCTATTTTCAACATATATATCTTCTTCCAAAAGGATATGTTGGGGTTAACAACATGGATGTCCACTGGATAAAATATATGATTTACAAACTTCAGGGAAAAACATGACGCAAAATTAACCACAAACATAAGTTAAAAAGGTAAAACTAGAAAATTCCTGGAAGATAATAGAACAAAAATTCTGGGTGATTATATGTTGGTAATGACATCATATTCATGACAGTAAAAGCACAATTGTGAAGAAAGAAATGATAAGCTAAGGTTTATGAAAATTACAAATTATGTTCTATAAATACAATGGCCAAGAGAATGACACTATAAGCCATGGATAAGGAAAAATGACTATAGAAAATATACTTGATAAAAGACTATTGTTCAACATAGACAAAACCCCTAAAGATTGAAAATTAAGGAAATTAAATAAAAATGGTTCAAGACCCCAATAAATAAATACCCCAATTGAAAAAAAAAAACATGTAACTGAAGAGCACATGGGAAAAGAAATTCCAAGATATGTGATGGTTTCCTATATAGTCCAAATGAAGTGATCCTATTTAGGTTGGCAATCATCTTACTGAGTCCTAACTATAGTCCTAACTATAAAATGCCAATACTATTAGAGAAAATTTCTTTCAAGTTGTTGGTCAGGAGAGTTTATTCATTTATTTTTGTTATTAATTTATTTTTTATTTTTGGTTTTATTGAGACATGGTTTCTCTTTGTAGCTCTGGATGTCCTGTAACTTACTGTGTAGTTCAGGCTGGCCTCTAATTCAGAGATCAGCCGGCCTCTGTCTCCCAATTGCTGGGATGAAAGGCGCTTGCCACCACTACCCAGCTTTATTTATTTATTTATTTATTTATTTATTTATTTAATTTGGTCAGGAGAGTTTAAGGGACTCCCCCAAACATAAACTCTAGTTTTCCTTGCTTGCCTTCAAGAGGTTCAGGTTAGTCTTTATTGCTGAAGACACTATGAACTTTGGACACAAGACCCAGAGGACCTGAGTTATATCACACTTGTAATCCTATTCCCTGATCATTAGCCTTAGGGGTAGCAGAAGGCACTATGCAGGTTCCAAAGGAGGGAAGAATTCAATAGTTCTATCCAGCTGTGATACCTATAAAACACCTCAATGATAGCTAGCATGGCAGAATAAGTCTAAGTATACAATAGTAGTACTTTTACATTTGTGGTAACCAATAACTCTCTAAGAATCCATTGAACAAGAGGGCATCAATTCCTGTTACTGCATACATAGTTAACTACCTAGGGCTAGTGAGGTCATGAAACCTACTACTGATGCTTTATTGTTAACTTTAATTTGAATAATTCTTAACTGTGTTCTAAATTTATATTAGTCTACCCACAAATAACTGTAGCTCTCATTCTTTATCAAAAAACAAACAATTCAAAACTCTAAAACAAACAAACAAACCCTTCTCTTACAACTTAAGGAGTCTATTACATAAAATTATAACAAATCAGAATTCAGAAAAAATGTTATTGTGGAGTGCCTAGTCCCAGTAGACATAACTATTACATAACTCTTGGTCATTCATCTTTTTATTTACTCAATAGAGACTAACTGCTATGTATTGAGGCATAGGAAAGAGGAAGGACTTACCAAGTGCCAAGTGGCTTTAGCAATTTTGAGAAATCCATCTGATTGTGAGAAACTGGTTCAGAAGATACACAACCTTGATAACAATTAGTAGGAATAAGAGCCATAGATTTTATACTCATACATTTAGCATTCTTAATTGTTATTTTTGATTGAGGATCTTAGATTGACACTCAGTATAATCATGAGTTTTCCATTTTCTCCTGCAGATCATGATTTTCCATCTTCCATTGCAAGTCAAATGATTTTCCACTGAGTGAATTTTCAGTAGGAAATAAAACTAAGGTATTATGAAAAATCTCACTCTGTTTCTCTCTGTCTCTGTCTGTCTCTGTCTCTCTGTAAGTGTCTCAGTCTGTCTCTGTCTCTCCCTCTCTCTTTCTCACACACATATACTTGCATGAGTAAATACCAGCACATGTTTGTATAAGCAGGTGTGCTATAACTCAATTATAAAGAATCGAAAATTTAAAATGAAAAACCGAGACACTATGATCCAAAAAGTCTGAAGAAGTGGATGATATTCTGACAATCTGTATAGAAAAGTACAGAATGAAGTCTTGGTATTTAAAATTGTGAAGGTTACAAAAGAAGAATAATCCTTTCAACTTATACTTAGCCATAACACTAAGTCACATTTTCAGGAGACAAAAGAGCTTATTTCAGGTAATTTAAACTCCAAAATGTAAATGCATTCAGAAATAGCAATTGAGACTTAACTATAAGACCTCAAAGGCTCAAGTAAGATGCTGCTTCTATTATAGGAGATATGCTTAACAACAGGGCTTCATGACATCACAAACAAGGGTGATAATGAGACTCTTTTCTTAGAATGAAATGACATATCTGGAATTACAGTGGTTGTCATTGTTTGCTGTTCATAACAGTCTCTTTGCGATGTCCTGTTGCATGTAGATTTTGAATTTCCTGATTAAAACATAGGGAATTAAGTGCTATGTGGCAGAAGACAGGAAGAAATGTAATATTACCCTTCTCATTGAAGATAGTAATACAATATGCCTAGGGCTTAGAAAAACACTTTGCACACATGTACATTTCTAAACACAAATTATATCAACAATTAATTTCAAACACATCTCACAGCATGAGAGTAGAAAACGTTACTTTGAGAATCATATTCTTTAAATGATTTTTGCAATGAAATGTCTCCCATGCAATATGTTGTATAGCATATGACCTTAGAGAAACTGTTAAGCTAAAATTTGTAAGTATGATTTTGTAAGAAATAAATCTCTTCTTCTTTGTGTCTTTCAGAGAAAAAAAAATCACAGTTTGCAGGAGTATTGAATTAAAACACAGATTCCATAAAGTTAGCATTCATAAACTTAGGCAAAAATACTGTCTGAATATTATAGGAAAGAAAATTCCGTAATGGGAGGAAGATTGCTGAGACCATCCTTATATGATGGTGTATTATATTTCATAAAAAGGGAACTTGAGGCATAAGAATGAAAGTTCATCATGTAATTCTATCTGCTGTTAGAAATATGATCTTCCTAGAATATATTAAGGGCCTGATCTCTGTGGAAAGCCTTTTGGGGTACCGCTTGGCAGCAGTCTGACACTGGCAAGGCCTGAGACAGGAATCTGACTTTGGAAGTAAGCTTCAGGCAGGAATCTGACATCAGGGTGTAATAAGGAAGTAAGTTTCAGCAAGAAGCTAGCTTTAGGCTGTAGAAGTAAGGTGAGGCAAGAATTTTTAGTCTTAGGGTGGAACAGAAGAACTAGGCTTCAGGCAAGATTTTAGGTTTGGACGAGGAAGCAGGTTCAAGTATTTCGGTCATTATGACAAGCCCCTTTTGACATCTGTCATGGGAGTAATTTTCAGGACTCCACTTACTGCTTTGTTAGTTCCTTATTGTACTGCTTGCCCAAAATACTTGCATGTAATTAAATGGGTTTAAAAGTGGGTTGAAAAATAAAAATTTTGCCTTCAGTCTCAGAATTGACTGGGGTCACGCTACAATGTTGTCTGTCTTTTTTCTTTTTAATCCTCACTCCTGCACTGGAGAAACTGTTGACTGACTGAGCGGGCTTGGCCAGATCTCAGTTATTAACATTTGTGGATTGTTGTTTGTATTTTCTGCTCCCTCAAGAGGTGTGCCCTTATTAGGAGTAGATCATGGACTCAGGTGTTGTCAGGTGAAATATTCACTGGTCAGATAAGGCTAGAGCCTTTGATTAGGCAGTGGAAGGAAAAAACAGAGGTGAAAGTTTTAGACAAAGAGAGAAGGAGGAGAAGAAGAGGGATGGAGGATGGAGGGAGAAGAAGATAGAGGAAGAAGAGGTTGAAGATGGAGCAGACATACTTGGCCTGAAGGAGCTGCAAGTAGCTAGGGATTTTATAGATGGGTAATATAGTAGTGAACTGGTATACTTGTCCAATCTAAGTGTGCAGCTTGTAATTACATTATTGAGTTGTGTTTTCTTTGCACAGGAATTTTGGGGTTGGAGATTTCCCATTATAAATTTGGCTAGTATAATATAAGTCTCCAGTGTTTTCATTTCATGGGCTAATGAGAGCTGAGTGTGTGGTAGCTGGCATTCTGCAGGCCCGAATAGATACAGGGAATAGATAGCCTAAGAAATTCAAGCAGCCTTTTTGTCTTATTGATAGTGTCTTTTGCCTTACAGAAGCTTTGCAATTTTATGAGGTCCTATTTGGCAATTCATGATTTTATAGCACAAGCCATTGCTGTTCAGTTCAGGAATATTTCCCCTGTGCCCATATCTCGAGGCCTTTTCCCACTTTCTCCTCTATAATTTTTTTTTGATTGTAGTATTTTAGAAATCATTTATTAGTTTTTTAAAGTTTTCTTAATACATTTTCCCAATTTTTTTTAGATATTTTCTTCGTTTACATTTCAAATGCTATCCCAAACTTCCCCTATACCCTCTCCCATTCCCCGCCCTGCTACCCTACCCACCTACTCTCATATCTTGGCCTTGGCATTCCCCTGTACTGGGGCATATAAAGTTTGCATGACCAAGGGGCCTCTCTTCATGATGGCCAACTAGGCCATCTACTGCTACATATGCAGCTAGAGAAATGAGCTCTGGGGGTACTATTTAGTTCATATTGTTCTTCTACCTGTAGGGTTGGAGACCCCTTCAGCTCCTTGGGTACTTTCTCTAGCTTCTCCCTTGGGAACCCTGTGTTCCATCTAATAGCTGACTGTGAGCATCCACTTCTGTGTTTGCCAGGCACTGACATAGCCTCAAAGGAGACAGCTATATCAGGACCCTTTCAGCAATATCCTGCTGGTGTATGCAATAGTGTCTGCTTTTGGTGGCTGATTATGGGATGGATCCCCGGCTGCAGCAGTCACTGAGGTCCATCCTTTTGTTTCAGTTCAACACTTGATCTCTGTAACTCCTTTAATGTGTGCTTTGTTTCTAATTCTAAAAAAGGGCCAAGTGTCCACACTTCGATCTTCATTCTTCTTGAGTTTCATGTGTTTAGCCAATTGTATCTTGGGTAGTCTAGGTTTCTGGGCTAATATCCACTTATCAGTGAGTACATGTTATGTGAGTTCTTTTGTGATTGAGCTACCTCACTCAGGATGATACCCTCCAGATCCATCCATTTGCCTAGAAATTTCATAAATTCATTGTTTTTAAGAGCTGTGTAGTACTCCATTTTGTAAATGTACCATATTTTCTGTACCCATTCTTCTGTTGAGGGACACCTGGGTTCTTTCCAGCTTCTGCCTATTATAAATAAGGCTGCTATGAAGATAGTGGAGCAAGTGTCCTTATTACCAGTTGGAACATCTTTTGGATATATGCCCAGGAGAGGTATTGCAGGATCCTCTGGTAATACTATGTCCAATTTTCTGAGGAAACTCTAGTCTGATTTCCAGAGTGGTTGTACAAGCTTGCAATCCCACCAACAATGGAGTAATGTTCCTCTTTCTCCACATCCATGCCAGCATCTGCTGTCATCTGAATTTTTGATCTTAGCCATTCTGACTGGAGTGAGGTGGAATCTCAGGGTTGTTTTCATTTGCATTTTACTGATGATTAAAGATGTTGAACATTTTTTCAAGTGCTTCTCAGCCATTCAGAATTCCTCAGTTGAGAATTCTTTGTTTAGTTCTGTGCCCCATTTTTTAATGGGGATATTTGATTTTCTGGTGTCCACCTCCTTGAGTTCTTTATATATATTGGATTCAATCCCCTATGAGATTTAGGATTGGTAAAGATCCTTTCTCAATCTGTTGGTGGCCTTTTTTTCTTATTGAAAGTATCTTTCGCATTATAGAAACTTTGCAACTTTATGTGGTCCCATTTGTCAATTTGCTGTTCTATTCAGGAAATTTTCCCAGGGTGCCCATATCTTCGAGGCTTTTCCCCACCTTCTCCTCTATAAGTTTCAGTGTCTCTGGTTTTATGTGGAGTTCCTTAAACCACTTTGACTTGACCATAGTACAAGGAGGTAAGAATGGATAAATTCCCAGTCTTCTACATGATAATTGCCAGTCTGGCCAGCACCATTTGTTGACAATAAAATCCTTTTTCCACTGGATAGTTTTAGCTCCCTTGTCAAAGATCAGGTGACCATAGGTGTGTGGATTCATTTCTGCATCTTCAATCCTATTCCATTGATCTACCTGTCTTTCACTGTACCAGTACCATGCAGTTTTTTATAACAATTGCTCTGTAGTATAGCTTGAGGTCAGGCATGGTGATTCCACCAGAGGTTCTTGTATTCTTGAGAAGAGGTTTTGCTATCCTAGGTTTTTTGTTATTCCAGATGAACTTGAAAATTACCCTTTCTAACTCTGTGAAGAATTTAGTTGGAATTTTGATGGGGATTGCATTGAATCTGTAGATTGCTTTAGGCAAGATAGGCATTTTTAATATATTGATTCTGCCAATCCATGAGCATGGGAGATCTTTCCATCTTCTGAGATCTTCCTCAATTTCTTTCTTCAGAGACTTGAAGTTCTTATCATATAGATCTATCACTTCCTTAGTTACAGTCACACCTAGATATTTTTATTTTTTGTGACTATTGTGAATGGTGTTGTTTCCCTAATTTCTTTCTCAGCCCATTTATCCTTTGTATAGAGAAAGGCCATTGATTTGTTTGAGTTAATTTTATATCCAGCTACTTTATTGAAGCTGTTTATCAGGTTTAGGAGTTCTCTGGTAGAGTTTTTAGGGTCACTTATATATACTATCATATCATCTGCAAATAGTGATATTTTGACTTCTTTCTTTCCAATTTGTCTCCCCTTGACCTCCTTTTGTTGTGGAATTGCTCTGGCTAGGACTTCAAGTAAAAAATTGAATAGGTATGGAGAAAGTGGGCAGCCTTGTCTAGTCCCTGATTTTAGTGGGATTGCTTCCAGTTTCTCTCCATTCAGTTTGATGTTGGCTATTGGTTTGCTGTAGGTTGCTTTTATTACGTTTAGGTATGAGCCTTGAATTCCTGATTTTTCCAAGACTTTTATCATGAATGGGTGTTGGATTTTGTCAAATGTTTTCTCAGCATCTAAATAGATGATCATGAGTTTTTTATCTTTGAGTTTGTTTATATTGTGGATTACGTTGATGGATTTCCGTATATTAATCCATCCTTGCATCCTTGGGATGAAGCCTACTTTGTCATGATGGATGATCATTTGATGTGTTCTTGGATTTGGTTAGCGAGAATTTTATTGAGTAATTTTGCATCAATATTCATAAGGAAAATTGGTCTGAAGTTCTCTCTCTTTGTTGGGTTTTTGTGTGGTTTAGGTATCATAGTAATTGTGGCTTCATAGAATGAATTGGGTAGAGTACCTTCTGTCTCTATTTTGTGGAATAGTTTGAGGAGAGGTGGAATTAGGTCATCTTTGAAGGTCTGATAGAACTCTGCACTAAACCCATCTGGTCCTAGGCTTTTTTTTTTTTTTTTTTTTTTTTTTTTTTTTTTTTTTTTTTTTTTTTTTTTTTGACGGGGGGAGACTATTAATTACTGCTTCCATTTCTTTAGGAGATATAGGACTGTTTACGTCATTGATCTGATCCTGATTTAACTTTGATACTTGGTATCTGTCTAGAAATTCATCCATTTCAACCATATTTTCCATATTTTTTGAATATCGCCTTTTGTAGAAGGATCTGATGGTGTTTTGGATTTCCTCAGGATCTGTTTTTGTGTCTCCCTTTTCATTTCTAATTTTGTTAATTAGGATGCTATCCCTGTGCCCTCTAGTGCATCTGGCATCTGGTTTATCTATCTTGTTGACTTTCTCAAAAAACCAGGTCCTGGTTTGATTGATTTTTGTATAGTTCTTTTTGTTGCCACATGGTTTATTTCACCCCTGAGTTTGATTATTTTCTGCTGTCTATTCCTCTTGGGTGAATTTGCTTCTTTCTGTTCTAGAGCTTTTAGGTGTGCTGTCAAGCTGCTAGTGTGTGCTCTCTCCAGTTTCTTTTTGGAGGAATTCAGAGCTATGAGTTTACCTCTTATAAATGCTTTCATTGTGTCCCATAAGTTTGGGTATGTTGTCGCTTCATTTTCATTAAACTCTAGAAATTCCTTTCTTTCTTTCTTTCTTTCTTTCTTTCTTTCTTTCTTTCTTTCTTTCTCTCTCTCTCTCTCTCTCTCTCTCTCTCTTTCTTTCTCCCTTCCTTCCTTCCTTCCTTCCTTCCTTCCTTCCTTCCTTCCTTCCTTCCTTCCTTCCTTCCTTCCTTCCTTCACCAAGGTATCATTGAGTAGAGTGCTTTTCAGTTTCCATTGAATGCTGGCGTTCTGTTATTTATGTTGTTATTGAAGATCAGCCTTTTCCATTGTGATCTTATAGGATGCATGAGATAATTTCAATATTTTTGTATCTGTTAAGGCCTGTTTTTTTGGCCAATTATATGGTCAGTTTTGGAGAAGGTGCCAGGGGTGAGGAGAAGAAGGTATATCCTTTTGTTTTAGCATAAAATGTTCTGTAGATATCTGTTAAATACATTTGTTTCATAGTTTCTATTAGTTTCACTGTGTCTATTTTTAATTTCTGTTTCTAGGATCTGTCCATTAATGAGAGTGGGGTGTTGAAGTCTCTCACTATTATTGTGTGAGTTGCAATGTGTGCTTTGAGATTTATTAAAGTTTCTTTAATGAATGTGGCTGCTCTTGTTTTCGGAGCATAGATATCCAGAATTGAGAGTTCCTCTTGGAAGATTTTGCCTTTGATGAATATGAAGTGCCCCTTGTCTTTTTTGATAATTTTGGGTTGTAAGACAATTTTCTTCAATATTAGAATGGCTACTCCAGCTTGTTTCTTCAGACTGTTTGCTTGGAAATTGTTTTCCAGCCTTTCACTCTGAGGTAGTGTCTGTCTTTTTTCCTGAGGTGTGTTTCCTGCAAGGAGTGAAATGTTGAGTCCTTTTTGTGTAGCCAGCCTGTTACTCTATGCCTTTTTATTGGGGAATTGAGTCCGTTGATATTAAGACATATTAAGGAAAAGTAATTGTTCCTTCCTGTCATTTTTGTTGTTAGAGTTGAGATTCTTTTCTTGTGGCTCTCTTCTTTTAGGTTTGTTGAAGAATACTTTCTTACTTTTTCTAGGCTGTAGTTTCGGTCCTTGTATTGGTGCTTTTCTGTTATTATCCTTTTTTTTTTTTTTTTTTTTTTTTTTTTTTTGGTTTTTTCGAGACAGGGTTTCTCTGTGTAGCCCTGGCTGTCCTGGAACTCACTTTGTAGACCAGGCTGGCCTAGAACTCAGAAATCCGCCTGCCTCTGCCTCCCGAGTGCTGGGATTAAAGGTGTGCGCCACCACACCCGGCTGTTATTATCCTTTGAAGGGCTGGATTTGTGGAAAGATATTGTGTAAATTTTGTTTTGTCATGGAACACTCTGGTTTCACCATCTATAGTAATTGAGAGTTTTTCTGGGTATAGTAACCTGGGCTAGCATTTGTGTTCTCTTAGTGTCTGCATAACATTTGTCCAGAATCTTCTGGCTTTTATAGTCTCTGGTGAGAAGTCTGGAGTAATTCTAATAGGCCTGCCTTTATATGTTACTTGACCTTTTTCCCTTAATGCTTTTAATATTCTGTCTTTATTTAGTGAATTTGTTGTTCTGATTATTATGTGTCGGGAGGAATTTCTTTTCTGGTCGAGTCTATTTGGAGTTCTGTAGGCTTCTTGTATGTTTATGGGCATCCCTTTCTTTAGGCATGAAAAGTTTTCTTCTATAATTTTGTTGAAGATATTTGCTGGCCCTTTAACTTGAGAATCTTCATTCTCATCTACTCCTAATATCTGTAAGTTTGGTCTTATCATTGTGTCCTGAATTTCCTGGATATTTTGCGTTAGGATCTTTTTGCTTTTGCATTTTTTTTGATTGTTGTGTCCATGATCCCTATGGAATCTTCTGCACCTGAGATTCTCTCTTCCATCTCTTGTATTCTGTTGCTGATGTTCACATCTATGGTTCCTGATTTCTTTCCTTCAGTTTCTATCTCCAACGTTATCTCCTTTTGGGTTTTCTTTATTGTTTCTAGTTCCATTTTTTGGTCCTGGATGATTTTCTTCAATTCCATCTCCCATTTGTTATTGTTTTCCTGTAACTATCTGAGGGAATTTAGTGTTTCCTCTTCATATGCTTCTAGTTGTTTACCTGTGTTTTCCTGTAATTCCTTCTTAAAATCCTCCATCATCATCATGAGAAGTGACTTTAGATCCATGTCTTGCTTTTCAGGTGTGATGGTGTATCCAGGACTTGCCATGGTGGGACAATTTGGTTCTGTTGATGCCAAGTAAACCTCGTTTCTGTTGCTTCTCTTCTTATGCTTGCCTCCTGCCATCTGAATATCTCAGGTGCTTGCTTTCCTCCAAACAACTGATTAGAGCCTGTTGTTATAATCCCAGTTGATTTTGGACTCTTCTGAGTCTAGCTTTTGCTGTGATCCTCTGATTGTGGGCTCCTATGAACCTGATATTCTGGGTGTGTCTGAGTTCTTGGTGGTCAAGTTCCACTGAGGCCCTCTGTTACTGGTGTGACACACCTCCTGTAACCATGGAATACTGTTGTCCTAATATCTTGGGTGTTTTACAGGGTCTGGGAGTGTTGTCTCCTTTGAGGAGCTTGGAGCTGTCTAGTCAGTGGTCCCAAGATTGCGTAGAGTCCTCTAGGGACCTTGGGAGTGTGTGCAGACTGTGCGCCCAAGGTAACCAGGTCCTGGCACCGACCGGAAGGGAACTCTGCCCCTGGTCTAGCCAATCCTTTTTCCCCAATGCTGTCACAGGTCCCTTGTGATTAGATTTGAACAGATGTTGTGCTCCACTCACCAGTGGACCCAAGATCGAGTGGAGAGTTTTCTAGGGACTGTGGGAGTGTGTTCAAATTGTGCACCCAAGGTAACTGGGCTCTGGTGCAGATTGGAATGCTCCTCTATAAGTCTTGGTGTCTCTGGTTTTATGTGGGGTTCCTTGATTCACTCAGACTTGAGATTTGTACAAGGAGATAAGAATGGATCAATTTGCATTCTTCTACATGATAACCGCCAACTAAGCAAGCACCACTAGTTGAAAATTCTGTCTTTTTTCCACTGGATATTTTTAGCTCCTTTGTCAAAGATCACATGACCATAGGTGTGTGGGCTCATTTCTGGGTCTTCAATTCTATTCCATTGATCTACCTGTTTGTCGATGTACCAGTACCATGCAATTTTTATCACAATTGTAGGGAACAAAATAAAGGGGGAGACCAGGGAGGCCCAGGGAGAAGTGGGGGAAAAATATGCCACGTCTGGCCAGAGTTCCTGTGCTCTGGGCAGGCAGACGAAAGGACTGCCAGGCACGTTCCACATGGCCCTGGGTGGAGATCTAAGCCTCTGACCCATGCGGCAGGGGTGGAAAAGGGGCAGCCCCTGACCGGGGATCCTGAAGCCACACCTTGTGGCCCTGGGGTTATAGGAGAGGGAATAGGTGGAGAAGTTCTCAACACTAACTAGAGTGGCACAGCAGATCTTGATGGAGCAGAGACTCTCTATGGTTTAAGAGCTTTAATATAGAAATGCAGGGGGGGGGGAAGAAAGAAGGTAGGGGGGAGGCTAGAGAGAAAGAAGGAGGAGAGGAGAGGAGAAGAAGACGAAGAGAAAGTGAAGAGGAGAGAGAAGTGAGAGGTAAAGGAACAAAGTAGTGAAAGTAAGAGAGCAAGGTGGGGGCTGAAGACCCTTTTTATGGACTTTACTATTGTTAGGTAACTGGGGAGGAGTTTAGCCTGAAGGTCAGAAGCTTGGGCCATTGTCTATGTGACTACTGACCACATTTCTCTTGTGGGGGCTGTGGGAGGTGGTACCTTAGGTATNGGCCAGACCTCCAGGAACATGCAGGAATGCCTACCATGTCATGTAGGTGAATTATGACTATCAGGGTTCAGACCTCAGTTCAACTGGATACCAGCATGCAATTCCGCACAAGTGTTGAAAGTAATTTAAATATGACTCTCAAATGAGTATGTAGTATTGAGAAACTAAGGTGCTCTTGTGTGACATGTGTCCTCACCCCACTCTCTGATCTGTAGTAGGGTGAGAAAGGAAGGAAGGTTTTGTTGGAGAGTTTTACAGATAGTGCAGTGTAATTGTGTAGAGCATCTAGTCAACCCACTAACTAACTTACTAACTTCCTTATGGTTAATGCCTTAGCTCCTTTCTGGTATTCTAGCACACTGCTTCGGACTACACTAGAATAGGTTTAATTTTTCACACTCGTCGAGACAGATTTGCTGTCCGACAGGGACCTATATTTTCAAGGTAGGGTCTTACTTTGTATCTCCTACTGTGTCCTTAAAAGGTAGGGGATGAACCATATTGGTCTGTCAGAAAATAACCCATGAATTGCTTAACCAGCCTCCAAGTCCCCACCTCTTAACTTCATTGTACTGGGGATTAAGATTCAACTTCCTTGGACTAGGCCTAGTTGGGCCCCCCTCAATCCATGGGAATCAGGGGTTCGGACAGATGGGCATGGAGTTAGTGGAAGTGGGGTGACAAACAGACTCTACACAAGGGAGTGTGGATCTGAATGCAATTTGTCAAATTGAGCATCAGACTTTTAATACAGAAGAAAATAGGAAAGTTAGGTGACACACCAGCAAGATATAAAGAGGTTACTAGAGGTTACTGGATTCTAACACAAAACAGAGTAATGCAAACAGGAAGGACTCGTAGGAACCAACTGGGATAAAATTCAATGTTAATAACTGGGATCAAAAACAACTCCACCTAAGGTCAGCTGAAACTTAGAAGCCAGGGGCAAGGGCTTCGTGCCCTTGCCATAGTCCACCTCCCCCCTAGGCCATTGTAAATACTTGTATATGGGTGTAACTCAACTAGCTATAGTTCTAACTATCTACTCTGGTTCCTCCTCAGGTCACAAACTTCCTTCTTCCTAGATGATGGTGAATTCCTGTGTAGGGCAGTGACTTAGCTATATTTCTGGGTGATAGTGTGGAGGAGCAAATAAGTAATATAGTCTGCCATGCCTGGCTGTAGAAGATTTTAGAATATATAGCAAAGTATATACTTTGCTAAGCTTGCTCTGAGATTTCTAACTCTTATGTAGTAAAATACTGTAAGAAAGCATGTAAGACCCTCCACAATATTGCAGGGACAGATCTGGGGCTTTCTAGCTATGGAAATGCCAAGCTTCCAGGAGGATGGGTTTCCTTTGAAACACTTTGCCTCAGGACTGCTTCCAGGTTTTCAGGCCTGCCAAGCGAGTCACTACTCGAGTGGATGTAGAATTCAACCTGAATTTTGCAGGGATGAGCACTCAAGCCATACCAACTAAATTACTCTTCAAGTGGAAAAATGAGATTTGAATTTAATGTTGTTAGCTGGCCTTAGTGCCTCTTCACTATATCCATAAGAATGAATTGATATCTCGCTGTTCATTGTTTACAAATTTATGCTTGGAACTAGCTTTGGAAAAATATAGCTTATGTCAAAGACTATATGATCTACTCATCACATAGTAGAAATTTGGGTGAACAACAGTTATTAGGAAATTAAGAATATGTAACTGGAAATTCTGTCTTCATTTTAGTAAGCTGGTTTAAATTGTGTATAAAAGACATAAGGTTACATAATTTGAGCATTTTTAAACCTCTAATGCCTGAATATACCTTGAGATGACTTGAAATTCTGAAGAACACTTGCATAGCATATCTTGGCATAATTTTCAAGATATGAGATTATATAGATTTAATTTTCAGAAAATGTATATTATAGCTACCAGCGGCAACACGAACTGGGTTTCTGAGTGAGAGGCTGGAGCTGCAAGGAGGGAACGGGGAGAGAAGAAACAAGACCAAGACAGATTTTTGATCAAGGTCCAATGTTTACTAATAGTCTGTGCTTATAAAGGGGAAAGCCCATCTCCTGCTGATCCATTCTTGATACCTGTCACTAGCCTATAAGCAATTTGTCTGATGGCAGTAAGTTGGCAGTAAGGTGTCAATTGCTGAGTTGCCTGCTGACTCAGGAATTTCTCAGGAAGGTAGGTTCAGCCTCTCATTAGGCAGCAGCATCTTGGAGAAGAACTGCATGGCTGACAGAACAATAGAACCTTCTAGTTGGGAAGGCTCTACCCCAGGTGGTCTCATTCACAGTGGCAGCAAGGTCTGAATCAGCCTGCTCAAGGCTGGGGGAGGCTACAGTGCATATGTCCAGTTAGAATTATTCTCACTCTAAATAAGGAAATTCCTAAAGTTAACTGTAAATGTGTCATCAGCAATAGTCTATTCTTTATCTAATATAAATTATTTTTATATGACATTTGTTTAAAAGTGTAGTAGTCATCCATGTTCTGAAAGTCATTCTCATTGAGCTTTTTACCATTTCCATTAACAATGAAGTAATGCAGGACACCATGGAGATTTAAAAATCCCTAGATTCAAATTTCTAATCAACATGGTATTTTAAAGACAGCGCCATGTCTGTGATTTGCAAAAGAAACTCCTTGCAATAACTACAGGATCACATTTCTGTGTTTGTAACACACAAGCACAAGCTTTTACTCTAATAGAAACAGAAAAATATTTTTAGTGACTATATAATTAAAACCAGCACTTCTCAGAGTATATCCTGTTACTTTCCTTTATTTATTTATTTTTTTTACTTTTTAAATATTAGTTTCTTTCCCACACCCAAGAGAGGAAAACAAAGAGGCATTTTTGTCATCAAACCATTCTTTTCTTTTCTTTTCCTTTCTTTCTTTCTTTCTTTCTTTCTTTCTTTCTTTCTTTCTTTCTTTCTTTCTTTCTTTCTTTTCTAGTTGTGACCTGAGAGAGGAGAGATCAACTATAGATTGAAAATTATTTATCTCAGTTGTTTTATCTTTCTGGACTTTGCTACTCTGTGCTCCATTGAACACACCACTTAGAACATTGTGAACAGCAGTGAGCCCAAATGTCCATTCTTACTGTTAGCAACTAGCAACAATAAAGGGTTCATTACTGCCAGTTTAAAACAGTGAATGCTTGTGAAGGTCTTCAGTTGGTTTACATAGATTATAGGCCTGTTACTAGATCATTGAGTGTGACCTTTTGCTATGAACCAATGACTGACACAGTATAATAGTATGCAGTACTTAGCAGTGTTGTTCATTATTGAATAATAAAAATATTTTTAGCAACATTGACCCACTATTGGTGGGATCTGCAATTGAGAGGTCTGAAGATATGGAGATGTTGTTTTGTATACAAGACATATATAAGAACTCTTAGTTATACTATTATCATCATCTCCTCCCTGAGAAATATACATAGACTACTATCTAATCTCTAAAATATGTCTCTCCTTATAGTCTTATTTTCTTAAAATAAAATTTCTTTTTGCTAGAGAAAGTTGATGCCAAAACATTTTTTTTTTTTTTTTGGATAGGTTTTCTCTGTATAGCCCTGTCTGTCCTCACTGTGTAGACCAGGCTGGCCTTGAACTCAGAAATCTGCCTGTGTCAGCCTCCCAATTGCTAGGATTAAAGGAGTGTACTACCAATTCTCGGCCACTGCCACAACTCTTATTTTATTTTATTTTATTTTATTTTTCAATTTTTTTATTAGATATTTTCTTAATTTACATTTCAACTGCTATCCCGAAAGTTCCCTCCCCCCTCCCACCGCCCTGTTCCCCTGCCCACCCACTCCTACTTCTTGGCCCTGGTGTTCCCCTGTATTGAGGCATATAAAGATTGCAATACCAAGGGGCCTCTCCTCCCAATGATGGACGACTAGGCCATCTTCTGCTACATATGGAGCTCGAGACACGGGTTCTGGGGGTTCTGGTTAGTTCATATTGTTGTTCCTCTTCTAGGGTTGCAGACCCCTTCAGCTCCTAGGGTTCTATCTCTAGCTTCTCCAATGTGGGCCCTGTGCTCCATCTTATAGATGACTGTGAGCATCCACTTCTGTATGAGACAGCTATATCAGGGTCCCTTCAGTAAACACTTGGTGTCCTATGTAATAGTGTCTGAGTTTAGTGACTGATTATGGGATGGATCCCCTGGTGGGTTAGTCTCTGTATTGTCCATCCTTTCATCTTAGCTCTAAACTTTGTCTCTGTAACTCCTAATTCCACACAACTCTTATTTTACTCTTATTTACAATAAATTGTCCCTAATGACTTGGTATCTTATTGGACAAAAATTTTTCATTTGACTTTGTCTAAAATGGTTTGATTGCTCCTACTATTTTTGATATATATATATATATATATATATATATATATATATATATATATATATATATATATATATATATCATTCTTAGAAGTATGGGCTTTGCTCTGTACACCTGGGGTCACTATCTTCCAAGCCTTTGATACTGTACGTTCTTTCTTTCTTTTTCTTTTTTAAAATTAGATATTTTCTTCATATACATTTCAAATGCTATCTCGAAAGTCCCATATACTACCACCCTGCCCTGTTCCCCAGCCCACCCACTTTTGCATCCTGGCCCTGGCATTCCCCTGTATTGGGGCATATAATTTTCCCAAGACTAAGGGCCTCTCCTACCATTGATGGACTACTAGGCTATCCTCTGCTACATATGCAGCTAGAGACACAAGCTCTGGGGGGTACTGGTTAGTTCATATTGTTGTTCCTCCTGCATATTTTTGCAGACTCCTTTAGCTCCTTCGGTACTTTCTCTAGCTCCTTCATTTGGGGATCATGTGTTCCATCTAATAGATGACTGTGAGCATCCGCTTCTGTATTTGTCAGGCACTGGTATAACCTCCCAAAAGACAATCTTGCTGGCATTTGCAATAGTGTCTGTGTTTGGTGGTTGTTTATGGGATGGATCCCAGGGTGGGGCAGTCTCTTGATGATCCTTCCTTATGAGTCAACTCCAAACTTTGTCTCTGTAACTCCTTCCATGGGCATTTTGTTCCACATTCTTAGAAGGAATGAAGTATCTACACTTTGGTTTTCCTTCTTCTTGAGTTTTATGTGTTTTGTAAATTGTATCTTGGGTATTCTATGTTTCTGGGCTAGTATCCACTTAGCAGTGAGTGCATATCAAGTGACTTCTTTTGTGATTGGGTTACCTCACTCAGGATGATATCCTCCAGATATATCCATTTGCCTAAGAATTTCATAAATTAATTGTTTTTAATAGCTGAGTAGTACTCCATTGTGTAAATGTACCACATTTTCTGTATTCATTCTTCTGTTGAGGAATGGGAGTCCAGCTTCTTGAGATATAGATATTGGATATTGGTTCCCTATTGGATTTAGGATTGGTAAAGATCCTTTCCCAATCTGTTGGTGGCCTTTTTTTTTTTTTTTTCTTATTGACAGTGTCTTTTATCTTACAGAAGCTTTGCAATTTTATGAGGTCCTATTTGTCAATTCTCACTTTTACAACACTTCCCATTGCTGTTCTCTTCAGTAATTTTTCTGCTGTGCCCATATCATCGAGGTTTTTCAACACTTTCATCTCAATAAACTTCAGTGTCTTTGGTTTTTATGTGGAGTTCCTTGATTCACTTAGTCTTGAGCTTTTTAAAAGGAGATAAGAATGGATCAGTTTGCATTCTTCTACATGTTAACCTCCAGTTGAGCCAGCACCATTTGTTGAAAATGCTATCTTTTTTCCACTGGATGGTTTTACCTCCTTTGACAAAGATCAAGTGACCATAGGTGTATGAGTTCATTTCTGGGTCTTCAATTCTATTACATTGACATACATATCTGTTACCAGTACCATGCAGTTTTTTTTTTAATCACAATTGCTGTGTAGTACAGCTTGAGGTCAGGCATGATGATACCCTCAGAGGTTCTTTAATTGTTGAGAATAGTTTTTGCTATTATAGGTTTTTTGTTATTCCATATAAATTTGAAAATTTTTCCTTTTTAACTCATTGAAAATTTGAGTAGAAATTTTGATGGGGTTGCATTGAATCTGTAGATTGCTTTCAGCAGGATAGCCATTTTTACTATATTGATTCTGCCAATCCATGAGCATGGGAGATCTTTCCATTTTCTGAGATCTTCTTCGATTTCTTTCTTCAAAGACTTTACATTTTAATCATACAGATCTTTTACTTCCTTAGTTAGAGTCGCACCAACGTATTTTTATAATATTTGTGTCTATTGTGCAGGGTGTTGTTTCTCTCTTTCTTAACCTGTATATCCTTTGAGTAGAGAAAGGCAACTGATTTGTTTGGGTAATTTTATATCCAGCTACTTCACTGAAGTTGTTTATCAGGTTTAGGAGTTTTCCGGTGGAATTTTTAGAGTCACTTATATATATACTATTATATCATCTACAAATAGCGATATTTTGACTTCTTCCTTTCCAATTTGTATCCCCTTGATCTCCTTGTGTTGTCAAATTGCTTGGCCTAGGACTTCAAGTACTATATTGAATAGGTAGGGAGAAAGTGGGCAGCCTTGTCTAGTCCTTGATTTTAGTGAGATTGCTTCGAGTTTCTCTCCATTTAGTTTGATGTATGCTACTGGCTTGCTGTATATTGCTTTTATTACGTGTGGGTGTGGCCCATGATTTTGTGATCTTTCCAAGACTTTTATCATGAATGGGTGTTGGATTGTGTGAAATGCTTTTTCAGCATCTAAGGAGATGATCATGTGGTTTTGTGTTTGAGTTTGTTTAAATTGTGGATTAAGTTGATGGATTTCTGTGGTTATCCCTGCATCCCTGCGATGAAGCCTACTTGATCATGATGGATGATCCTTTTGATGTGTTCTTGCATTTAGTTTGGGAGAATTGTATTGAGTATTTTGCATCAATTATCATAAGGGAAATTGGTCTGATGTTCTCTTTCTTTTTTGGGTCTT
Organism: Mus minutoides; assembly: GCA_902729485.2. Taxonomy (NCBI): domain Eukaryota; kingdom Metazoa; phylum Chordata; class Mammalia; order Rodentia; family Muridae; genus Mus; species Mus minutoides. The sequence continues at coordinate 122,932 of LR750881.1, read as the reverse complement.
AATGTGGTTTAGGTATCACAGTAACTGTGGTTTCATAGCATGAAATGGGTAGAGTACCTTCTGTTTATATTTTGTGGGATAGTTTGAGGAGAATTGGAATTAGGTTTTCTTTGAAGGTCTGATAGAACTTTGCACTAAACCCATCTGGTCCTGGGCTTTTTTGGTTGGGAAACTATTAATTACTGCTTCTGTTTATTTTATTTTATTTTATTTTATTTTATTTTATTTTATTTATTTTTAGGGGATATGGGACTGTTTAGATCATTAACCTGATCCTAATTTAACCGTGGTACCTGGTATCTGTCTAGAAAATTGTCCATTTCATCCAGGTTTTCCAGTTTTGTTGAGCATAGCCTTTTGTGGTAGGATCTGATGATGTTTTGGATTTCTTCAGGTTCTGTTGTTATGTCTCCTTTTTCGTTTCTTATATTGTTAGATATGACACAATCCCTGTTCCCTCTAGTCATTCTGGCTAAGGATTTATGTATCTTGTTGATTTTCTCAAAGAATCAGCTCCTGGTTAGCTCGATTATTTGTCCAGTTCTTTTTATTTCTTCTTGGTTGATTTCAGCTCTGAGTTTGATTATTTTCTGCCATCTACTCCTCTTCGATGAATTTGCTTCCTTTTGTTCTAGATTGTTTAGGTGTACTGTCAAGCTACTAGTGTATGCTCTCTCTAGTTTCTTTTGCATTGTACTCAGAGCTATGGGTTTTCTTTTTAGGACTGCTTTCATTATGTCCTGTATGTTTGGGTATTTCTATCTTCATTTTCATGAAACTCTAAAAAGTGTTTAATTTATTTCTTTAATTCTTCCTTGAGCAAGGTATCATTGAATAGAGCCTTGTTCTGCTTCTATATTAATTTTGGTTTTCTATTATTTATGTTGTTATGAAAGATCAGCCTTAGTCCATTGTGATCTGATAGGATGCATGGGATCATTTCATTATTTTTGTACATGCTAAGGCCTGTTTTGTGACGGATTATATGATCAATTTTGGAGAAGGTACCATGAGGTGCTAAGAAGAAGGTATATCCTTTTCTTTTAAGATAAAATGTTCTGTAGCTTTCTGTTAAACTCATTTGTTTCATAACTTCTGTTAGTTTCACCATGTCTCTGTTTAATTTCTGTTTCCAGGATCTGTCCATTAATGAGAGTGGGGTGTTGAAGTCTCTCACTATGATTGTATGAGGTGCAATTTGTGCTTTGAGCTTCACTATAGTTTCCTTAATGATTGTGGATGCCCTTGCATTTGGAGCATAGATATTCAGAATTGAGAGTTCATCTTGGAAGATTTTACCTTTGATGAGTATGAAGTGCCACTCCTTGTCTTTTTCAATAACTTTAGGTTAGAATTCAATTTTATTCAATATTAGAATAGCCACTCCAACTTGCTTCTTCAGATCATTTGCTTGGAAATTTGTTTTCCAACCTTTTAATATGAGAGAGTGTCTGTCTTTGTCCCTGAGGTAGGTTTCCTGTATGCTGCAAAATGTTGGGTCCTATTTATTGGGTCCTTGACATTTTATTTATGTAGTCAGTATGTTAGTCTATGTCTTTTTATTTGGGAATTGAGTCCATTGATATTAAGAGATATTAATGCAAAGTAATTCCTTCTTCCTGTTATTGTTTGTTGTTAGAACGACTTTAATCCCAGCACTTGGGAGGCAGAGGTAGGCAGACTTCTGAGTTCGAGGCCAGCCTGGTCTACACAGTGCGTTCCCAGACAGCCAGGGCTATATAGAGAAACCCTGTCTAGAAAAACAAAAAACAAAAAACAAAAAAAAAAAAAGAAAGAAAAAGAAAAAAAAAAAAGAATTGGCATGCTGTTCTTGCAGCTATCTTCTTTTAAGTTTGTTGAAGGATTACTATCTTGCTTTTTCTAGGGTGTAATTTCCCTTCTTGTGTTGGAGTTTTCATTTATTATCCTTTTAAGAGCTGGATTAATGGAAAGATATTGTGTGAATTTGGTTTTGTCATTGAATACTTCGGTTTCTCCATCTATGGTAAGTGAGAGTTTTTCTGGGTATAGTAGCCTGAGCTGGCATTTGTGTTCTCTTAGGGTCTGTATAACATCTGTCCAGGATCTTCTGGCTTTCATAGTCTCTGGTGAGAAGTCTGGTGTAATTCTCATAGTTCTGCCTTTATATGTTACTTGACTTTTTTCCCTTACTGCTTTTAATATTTTATCTTTACTTAGTGCATTTGTTGTTCTGATTATTATGTGTCGGTAGAAATATCTTTTCTGGTCCAGTCTATTTAGAGTTCTGTAGGCTTCTTGTTTGTTCATGGGCATCTCTTTCTTTATGTTAGGAAAGTTTTCTTCTTTAATTTTATTGATGATATTTACTGGCCCTTTAAATTATACATCTTCATTCTCATCTATACCTATTATCCTTAGGTTTGGTCTTCTTATTGTGTCCTGGATATCCTGGATATTTTGAGTTAGGATCTTTTTGCATTTTGAATTTTCTTTGATTGTTGTTTCCATGTTTCCTATGGAATCTTAGGCACCTGAGATTCTCCCTTCCATCTCTTGTATTCTGTTGCTTATGCTTGTATCTATGGTTCCTGATTTCTTTCCTAGATTTTCTATCTCCAGAGTTGTTTCCTTTTGTGTTTTATTTATTGTTTCTATTTCTATTTTTAGATCTTGCATGGTTTTATTCAATTTCAGCATGAGTTTGTGTTTTCCTGTAATTCTTTAAGAGTTTTTTTGTGTTCTCTCTTTCAGGACTCTACTTGTTTAACAGTGTTTTCCTGTAATTCTTTGATGATTTTTGTTTTTCCTCTTTAAGGACTTCTACCTGTTTAACAGTGTTTTCTTGTATTTCTTAAGTGAGTAATTAATATCCTTCTTAAAATCCTCTATCAGCCTCATGAGATATTATTTTAATCAGAATCTCACTTTTTGAGTGTTTTGGGTTATCCAGGACTGGCTGTGGTGGGAGTACTGGGTTCTGATGATGCTGAATATTCTTAGTTCCTGTTAGTAAGATTCTTTTATTTGCCTTTAGTCATTTGGTGATCTCTGGTGTTAGATGTTCTAGGTGTCTCTTGCTAGAGCTTGATTGTGCTATGATTCTGTTAGCCTCTCTCAGCACTCCTGGGAATCCAGCTCTCTCCGGAGTCTTAGTGGTCAGAACCCTCTCTGCAGGCAAGCTCTCCTCTTGCGGGGAATGTGCACAGAGGTTTGGTGGTCAGATATGCCTCCTGGCTGAGGATGAAGGCCTCAAGAGACCCTGTCCAAGAAACTCTGTTGCTTCTGTGGCCCACATGCTCTCCTGCTCAGACTGGTCTCTGAGAGATACAAGATACAAGATGGTGCTCTCTCCTGAGTCCCAGGGTCAGAGCCCTCTCTAGAGGCAAACTCTTCAATGATCCCAAGATTCTGTGGTGTGAAGAGTCCCCTGGGGATCATGGGCCAGTCTGCAGAGTTCCTGCCCGTGGTGTCACAGGGGTGGCGCTGACCAGAACGACACTGTACCTTCTCTTTCTTTCTTTCTTTCTTTCTTTCTTTCTTTCTTTCTTTCTTTCTTTCTTTCTTCCTTTCTTTCTTTCTTTCTTTCTTTCCCTATCAGATATTTTCTTCATTTACATTTCAAATGCTATCACCAAAGACTCCTATACCGTCCCCCTCTACAACCCACCCACTCCTGCCTCCTTGCTCTGGTATTCCCCTATACTCAGGCATATGCTCTTCAAAAGACCAAGGGCCTCTCCTCCAATTGATGGTTGACTAGGCCATTCTCTGCTATATATGCAACTAGAGACACAGCTCTGGGTAGTATTGGTTAGCTCATATTGTTGTTCCTCTTATAGGGTTGCATACCCCTTTACTCCTTGGGTACTTTTTCTATTTCCTTCCATCCAATAGATGACTGTGAGCATCCACTTCTGTATTTGCCAGGCACTGGCATAGCCTCACAAGATATGGGCACAGGGGAAAAATTCCTGAGCAGAGCAGCAGTGGCTTGTACTGTAAGATCAAGAACCAACAAATGGCACCTCATAAAATTGCAAAGCTTCTATAAGGAAAAAACAAAAACCAAAACAACAACAAACAACAAACAAAACAAAAAACCCAAAAAAACCCCCCAAAAACAAAAAACTATCAATAAGACGAAAAGGCCACCAACAGTTTGGGAAATGATCTTTACCAATCCTAAGTTAGATAGCAGACTAATATCCAATATATATAAAGAACTCAAGAAGTTGGACTCTAGAAAATCAAATAACCCTATTAAAAATGGGGTACAGAGCTAAACAAAGAATTCTCAACTGAGGAATATGAATGGTTCAGAAGCACCTGAAAAAATGTTCAACATCCTTAATCATCAGGAAAATGCAAATTAAACCAACCCTGAGATTACACCTCACAGCTGTCAGTATGGGTAAGATCAAAAATTCATGTGACAGCAGATGCTAGTGAGGATGTGGAGAAAGAGGAACACTCTGCCATTGTTGGTAAGACTGCGAGCTGGTACAACCACTCTGGAAATCAGTCTGGTGGTTCCTCAGAAAAGTGGACATAGTACTACCAGAAGATCCAGCAATTCCTCTCCTGGGCATATACCCAGAAGATGTCCCAAATTGTAATAAGGACACATGCTCCACTATGTTCATAGCAGTCTTATTTATAATAGCCAGAAACTGGAAAGAACCCAGATGTCCCTCAACATAGGAGTGGATATAGAAAATATGGTACATTTACACAATGGAGTACTACTTTGCAGTTAAAAACAATGAATTCATGAAATTCTTAGACAAATGGATGGATCTGGAGGATATCATCTTGAGTGAGGTAACCCAATCACAAAAGAACACACCTGATATGCATTCCATGATAAGTGGATATTAGTCCAGAAACTTAGAATATCCAAGATACAATTTGCAAAACACATGAAACTCAAGAAGAAGGAAGACCAAAGTGTGGATAGTATACTCCTTCTTAGAATGGGAAACAAAATGCCCATGAGACATAGTTTGGAGCTGAGTCAGGAGGAAGGACTATCCAGAGACTGCCCAACCTGGGGATCCATCCCATATACACCCACCAACCTCAGACACTATTGCATATGCCAGAAAGATTGTGATGTAGGTTCTTTTTTGAGTACCATTTGGAAAGATTTCCTATGGTCCATGATTTATGCCCTTTTATCTTTCATCATTCTTTTCAACATATCAAATAATTGAATACTAATTAACTTCTCAAATAACTTAATCCCAAATAAATTAACACTAATTTCACTCCATTTTCTCCTCTTCCCAACCATCTCTGCCTCATTTCCTTTTACCCCTTCTGTTTTTTGGAGATGAAGTTGGCCGTTGATTTTGTAGAAAATTTAGTAGTTAGCATTAATTAATGATTTAAAGTAAGAAAACATTTAAAATCATGAAATGGGTGCCAGGTTGCCTGGCTATTTATACCTTGGCTTTTATTTAACCTCTCCATGTCCATTTTTCTTCTTATTCATGCTACATAAAGTTAACTAACTTAATCAGTCATCATTTAAGTGTTAAGAAAAGGAATAGATACTGTTCAGTGTCTCATAAATCAAGGTAACATATGAATAACTTTGATGAAATTAATTGTATTACTTATGACAGGTTCACAGATACACTCTGAATGTTATTCTGTGTTGACTGATGCTTTGCTTTGTCTGGAAGCAAAGCTAAGTATAAAGTTTGAGTCAGCTTAACTATGAGTCTCCAGGTATGCTCCATGATTCTGAGCATGCAGCTGATCTGACTTTATGTTTTTCTACAATGTGCTTTGACCAAATTTACCATTTATGGTCTTCCCTTCAACTTCTACTAGAATTAACCTATCATATTTCCTTCCAAATTTCTAGTATTTTTTTTTAACCTACTATGTCAACTTAATAATACCACTCTGTATATCCATGTAACCTCATAATTGAAAAATTGACAGTTTACATGATGCCACACCCCAGAAGAACACTAACTTTCTCACCCTAAGAAGAATAAAGAAACTATTTGGTGTTGGATACTATTTTCAATTAACAAAATGATAGTCAATGGGTCTTCCTGAGGACCCATGACCAGTCCAACCATAAACACTTATCTCAGTTAACAGTACCAGGAATTTGTTGCATGTTACAGAGCAGGTATTAAATCTAATTTTAAAAAGTAGTTAGTTATTCCTTTAACATTCATTGAACTATTACATCAGGGGGCATATCTTGCCAGGGTGATCTGTTTAACAATGTTCACAGCTGGATATTGCTATTGACTACTTTTCACTTACAAATGACCTGCATAGCATCTTTCAGCTTTATGAAAACTAGCCAGTTTGTTTCTCCCTGTCCCATGACTCAAGTATGTGATATTTAAGCAATATGGTCTTATCATCAAATATGATGGATTAAAAAATAGACATGGCAATTACCTACATTATTTTGTAGTTTATTTTGCCCCACTGTACAACAACTTAAACAGTAGTAATTCTTACCTGGCACTGGAATTTTTTTTGATATTGTGTAGCTTGTGGAAAGGGCATTATTCTTTCTTATAAAATCATCATTTGGTTGAGATCTAGACTGTTTCTATTTCATTGTTATTGTCAATAGAGTAGCAATGGACATGGATGAGCAAGTATCTCTATAATATGATATAAAATTCTTCTGGTATATGGCCAACAGTCCTTTGACTTGATCATATAGTAATTCTATTTATATTCTTTTGAGAAACATCTACATTTATTTCCATAGTGCCTGCATAATTTTGTACTCCTTAAATAAGAGGATTGAATAGATGGTTTCCTTTACATACATGATACCATTTGTTTTCTTGATCTCAACCATACTGAGTATGATAGTTTTATTTACATTTCTGAAATGGTTAAAATGTTGAAGATTTTAAAAACTATTTCTTAAACATTTGCATTTTTCTTTTGAGAAATATGTTTCATTCCATATACCATATTTAATTTGGCTATTTGATTTTTTGATGTTTACTTGCATATATATATATGAGACACCAGAATCCTATTCAAGGTGTAGCTGGCAACAACTTTTTCCCTATAAGGTATGTTGCATTTCACATGATTGATGGTGTCCTTTGAGGTGCATGGCCTTTTGTGATTTGAAGCTATACTTGTCAACCTTGGAAGCGAGAGTAATGGCTTTCCTACACATTGTCAACTCATTGACCTTATATTTCCCATATACAATAATGTTAAAAATTCTACATAAATTTACTGAAAGACGACTTTCACCGCAGTGATTGATGCTTTTGTAAGGGAAGTCAAGTAGATCATCTCAGACAGCATACTCTGCTCTAAGAAATTACCATGAAAGGGATATCAAGGCTTTTCAAAATTGCTTGGTCTCATCTTAGACATTCTTATATGAAATTTATTGCTGCCCAGAGGATTTTTTTTGGTAGATTTTATCAGAAAATTATTTTCATAGTAGGCCACCTCTGGCAAGCCCATTCTGTATATATAGGAGATCATGGTTCTATATCTATGTGTGTTTGTACAGAATTTCTTTCATAGAATGAAAGAACCATACTTCCTTTAGGAAACATACCTCCTCTGCTCTCAAACCTAGCATCTCTTCTGTAGATCCAAATTTTCCTAATGTAGATTAAGCCAATTCCATATAGCCTGTCTTACTGGGGATAGAGAACAGCTGGCCACCATTTTTCATGTAATAAATCTTTATATGATTTAAATTATGTATCTCTGCACTTTCCTTGTCAACTTAAAACACAACTGCCTCCCTATCTTAATATTACTTTTTCCATTCTTTATTTTATATGGGTTTAATTCTCTGCTATCATATTAGAAGCTGAACACAATTTCTGAGATTCTCATCCCTAAATGTCACAGAATGTAGCAATTAAATATGACATTAAATCATCTTTTTAAATTACTTTACATAAAAATTAAAACAATAATTCTAGAATGAATATGCACTTGACAGTGAATATGAATGTTGTAGTAAAATTAGAATGTAAAGTTTGCATTTTTACATGTAAGTGACACATGCCTTGACAAAACTCAGTAATTCATATAATAATATAAAATTAATCTTTAAAATAGTTCAGGTAGTTGAATATTGATGGTAACTGTTAAGTTGGTTTTTTTGTTGTTTTGTTGTTTTGCTTTTTTAAGATATCTGATGTAGTGAGTACTTTGTTGTTATAGCAATGTAATCTGAAAGGTTTGATTCAGCTGCTTAACATACTAAGAAGGGCTGTAAAATAGGGTCAGTGGTTAAGAGCATATGATGTGTTTATATATATTTGTATACATGCATATGTATGTATGTATGTGTATGTATTAGCAATCAAAGAAAAAGTGACTATGAATTTGATTTGACAGAGACTGGAGAGACCAGTATACGAGAAGGGTTGGAGGAAGAAAAAGGAAGGGGGAAATAATGTAATTATATCATAATTAAAAAAATAAAATTTATTCAGAAAATGATGCCATGAGATAATTTGTCTCCGGACTTCTAACATCCCAACTTCCCCAATTCATTAAAGTTCCAAATAGTTAAACAACCTTTGTAGTCATTTCTGTCTAGAAATTCTCATTTACAATGGTTAATTTTAACCAATTAGACAGTTATTTTTCTAATGTAGTGATATTGCCATAAGTATTTAAAATTAAAACTCAAACAAAATACTCAGATTTCATTATGCAGTGTCTTTTTTATTAGATATTTTCTTTGTTTACATTTCAAATGCTATACCAAAAGTTCCCTAAATCCTTCCCCCCGCCCTGTTCCCCTACCTGCCCACTCACACTTCTTGGCCCTGGTGTTCCCCTGTATTTGGGCATATAAAGTTTTAACACAAAGGAGCCTCTTTTCCCAATGATGGCCGACTAGGCCATCTTCTGTTACATATGCATCTAGAGACATGAGTTCTGGGGGTACTAGTTAGTTCATATTGTTGTTCCACCTAAAGGGTTGTCGACCCCTTCAGCTTCTTGGGTAAATTTTCTAGCTCCTCCATTGGGGACCCTGTGTTCCATTCTATGAATGACTATGAGCATCTCCTTCTGCATTTGCCAGGCACTGGCATAGCCTCAGTTGAGATAGCTATATCAGGGTCCTTTCAGCAAAATCTTGCTGGAATATGCAATAGTGTCTGTGTTTGGTGGCTGATTATGGGATGGATCCCTGGGTGGAGTAGTCTCTGGATGGTCCATCCTTACGTCTTAGTTCAAAACTTTGTCTCTGTAACTCTTTTCATGGGTGTTTTGTTCTCTATTCTAAGAAGGAATGAAATATCCACACTTTGGTCTTCATTCTTCTTGACTTTCTTGTGTTTTGCAAGTTGTATCTTGGGAATTATAAGTTTCTGTGCTAATATCTGCTTATCAGTGAGGGCTTATCAAGTGACTTCTTTTGTGATTGGGTTATCTCACTAAGGATGATATCCTCCAGATACATCCATTTGCCCAAGAATTTCATAAATTCATTTCTTTTAATGTCTGAGTAGTACTTCATTGTATAATTGTCCCAATTTTCTATATCTATTCCTCTGCTGAGGGACATCTGGGCTCTTTCCAGCTTCTGGCTATTATAAATAAGGCTGATATGAACATAGTGGAACATGTGTTCTTATTACCAGTTGGAACATTTTCTGGGTATATGCCCAGGAGAGGTATTGCTGGATCTTCCAGTAGTACTATGTCCAATTTTCTGAGGAACCTCCAGACTAATTTCCAGAGTTATTGTACCAGCTTGCAATCCTACCGACAATGGAGGAGTGTTCCTCTTTCTCCACATCCTCACCAGCATCAGCTGTCATCAGAGTTTTTGAACTTAACCACTCTGACTGGTATGAGGTGGAATCTCAAGGTTGTTTTGAATTGCATTTCCCTGATGATTAAGGGTGTTGAACATGTTTTCAGGAACTTCTCAGCCATTCAGTATTCTTCACTTGAGAATTCTTTGTTTAGCTCTGCACCCCATTTTTAATGGGGTTATTTGAATTTCTGGAGTCCAACTTCTTGAGCCCTTTGCATATATTGGATATTAGTCCCCTATCAGATTTGGGATTGGTAAAAATTCTTTCCCAATATATTGTTGGCCTTTTTGTCTTATTGACAGTGTCTTTTGCCTTACAGAAGGTTTGCAATTTCATGAGGTCCCATTTGTCAATTTTTGATCTTACTGGGCAAGACATTTCTGTTCTGTTTAGGAATTTTCCCCCTGTGCTCATATTTTTGAGGTTTTTCCTGACTTTCTCCTCTATAAATTTCAGTGTCTCTGGTTTTATGTGGAGGTCTTTGATCCACTTAGACTTGAGCTTTTTACAAGGAGATAAGAATGGATCAATTCTCCTTCTTCTACATGATAACTGTGTGTTGTGCCAGCACCATTTGTTGAAAATGCTGTCTTTTTTCCACTGGATGGTTTTAGCTCCCTTGTCAAAGATCAAGTGACTATAGGAGTGTGGGTTCATTTCTGGGTCTTCAATTCTATTCCATTCGTCTACCTATCTGTCACTGTACCAGTACCATGCAGTTTTTATCACAATTTCTCTGTAGTAGAGCTTGAGATCAGGCATGATGATTCCACCAGAGGTTCTTTTATTGTTGAGTATAGTTTTTGAATAGGATCCAAAAAATAATAAGTTCCACTTAAACTTTTAACGGGAAAGATTGAGTCACTTCTTAACTCAATCTTAAAACTACCCCTAAAGTAACTTAGATATCTAACGAAAGAAGTCCTATCGGTAAAACTGACATAATTAGGACGGTTAGGTACTCGTACCCTCTGGAAAGGTAGAAGACTCTAGAAGAAGTTAAAGATTCTTCAGAGACTTGAAGTTCCTATCATACAGATCTTTCACTTCCTTAGTTAGATTCATACCAAGGTATTTTATATTGTTTGTGACTATTGTGAAGGGTGTTGTTTCCCTAATTTCTTTCTCAGCCCGTTTATTCTTTGTGTAGAGAAAGACCATTGATTTGTTTGAGTTAATTTTATATCCAGCTACTGCACTGAAGCTGTTTATCAGGTTGAGGAGTTCTCTGGTGGAGTTTTTAGGGTCACTTATAGATACTATCATATCATCTGCAAATAGTGATATTTTGACTTCTTCCTTTCCAATTTTTATCCCCTTGATCTCCTTTGTTGTCAAATTGCTCTGGCTAGGACTTCAAGTACTATATTGAATAGGTAGGGAGAAAGTGGGCAGCCGTGTCTAGTCCCTGGTTTTAGTGAGACTGCTTCAAGTTTCTCTCCATTCAGTTTGATGTTGGCTACTGGTTTGCTGTTGGTTGCTTTTATTATGTTTAGGTATGGGCCTTGAATTCCTGATCTTTCCAAGACTTTTATCATGAATGGGTGTTGCATTTTGTCAAATTCTTTCTCAGCATCTAATGAGATGATCATGTGTTTTTTATCTTTGAGTTTGTTTATATAGTGGATTACGTTGATGGATTTCTGTATATTAAACCATCCCTGCGTCCCTGGGATGAAGCCTACTTGGTCATGTTGGATGATCATTTTGATGTGTTCTTAGATTCGGTTTGCGAGGATTTTATTGAGTATTTTTGCATCGATATTGATGAGAGAAATTGGTCTGAACTTCTCTTTCTTTGTTGGATCTTTGTTTGGTTTAGGTATTAGAGTAATTGTGGCTTCATAGAATGAATTGGATAGAGTACCTTCTGTTTCTATTTTGTGGAATAATTTGAGAATATGCAGTGTCTTACACACTCTTTCAGTTAGATGTCTTTAAATCTTTTGTGATTTGATCAAAACTTTTTTATGCATAAAAGTTTTTTAATAAAGCTGTTTCACTTTTAAATGCTTGTGGAATAACATAAGGAAGGAAATATTTTAAATACCATTTTTATTATGTAATTTTAGAAGATGATAATGAATGGTTTTTAAGAAAGCAAGAATGACTCTAGTCACCAACAGTCTCTAACCACTCAAAAGAAGCTTTGTTGCTTCAGTTGTCTTCAGGATCCTGCTTTAACTTTAACACTGATGTCAGCAGCAACATTATATCACCTGTTGCAATGCTAAAGTGTCCTAAGAAGAATAAATAGCTCACTCAGAAGTGTGTCATAACCTCTGTCATTTAGTTTGAAGTCAGGGCATGGGTGATGAAATCAGATTCTAGGCTCTCAAAGTATTTCTGGAGAATGATTCAAAATGACAATAGACAGGTATTAGGTAAAATAATATGTTAAGAGAAAATGTTGCTCAGGATCGACTAGAAAGAATTTTAGAAGAAAAAAGAAGTTTATGTGAAGTCACTTAGATGTAATTTGACATTGTTTCCTTCTTTTCTAGTATTTTTAAATGGATTATATATGTTTTAAGGTGATAAGAAATGAGAGGTAGTCTACTCCAGAGTTTATAAATAACTTTTCTTTGAGTAAATTATTCACATAACTTAGAAAAGAAAACTGGTTTCATGTGGACTACATATAATGTGGTAAATGGAGGTGGTTGCCAACAGCTTATGTGTTTCAAGTTCCAGCATAGTTGTGCTCAGAAGAGATGATGTGGAAAGTAAAAAGACCAGTGTATCTGGAAAGCAAGAGTCAGGGAGAGGGGTAGAGGGACCAAGAGACACACAGAGAGATATACATACATAGTTCATGCATACATACATACATTCATATATACATATACAAAGACTGTTGGTTAGGAGGCTATGAACCAATGGTTGTCAAGCTTTCTAAAGCTGTGACCCTTTAACATAGTTCCTAATGTATGGTGATCCCCAATCATAAAATTCTGTGAAAGGGCCTTTTCAATCACCAGGTTGATTACCTCTCTAGATCATGATCTTGAGAGCTCTGGTTTCATCAGTGGTTATATCCCTTAAAACACTCCTGTCATGATAATATTGATAGAGGGTAGTAGGAAAAGGTAAAGTCTAGGTAGGAGGAATTAGGTCACTAGAGATGTGATCTGAATGGGCATATCTCATCCCAGATCCCTTCTCTTTCTTTCATTCTCTCCTTCCTGTGTATCACAGTAATAGCATCTTACACACATTATAAATTCTACCTCTTCACAGGTCCAAAGCATGGAATCTATGTGACCTTGGATGGAAGCTTGTGGAACTGTGAATCAGAATAATCCTTCCTCCCTTATCGCTAGTATTTTATCACAGTGAAAAAGAACCAACTCAAGTTGAAGTATATGATGAGTCAAAAACCAATTCTCCCTTCAAGAACCATATTGTGATTGTATGAAATAATGATTACCCCTCTCCCCAGTCACTAGCTGTGACCACAAAGTACTTTTACAAAGATGAATCTATTTCCTCCTCTGCCAGTGAGATTGTTTCCCTGGAGATGCACCTTATTGTTTTACCAGAAGCTAAAACTGTACCAATGTGATTTATATTGCTTTTAGACTGTTATTGGCTGAATAGACCATTCAGACATGGTTCAAGTGAGAAAGAGTATGTGTGAGAAAGCAGAAATGAATTTCTGCTTTAGAAATTAAACAAACAATAAGAAAACCTGAAATAAACTGTCAAACAGCATGTTTTTCTTCTTTGCATGGGCCTATATTAAACTCTTTGTAGTGTTTTAGAAAGTTCATTAAAATATGGCACCTAAAGAAATTTAAAGAGCTTGCATAACAGTCACTTATAATTGTAACATCAGTAAATTGTTTTGAGGAATGTAGAAGTCTGTGATAAGAAGACATGAGATCAGGTGCAGACACAGAAAGTCTGTTGGTGCTAGGCATTTGTTTTTGATGTCTTGAGGAAAGATATTGCTGTTGCAATCTAGGTTGGCCTCAAACTGAAAATGCTCCTACTTCTACTTCTTGATGGTTTACAGATTGTATACTACATCTGTCTCATGGTGTAGTTTTATTGAAAAGATTTCTTTAGATAACAGACTTAAGGAAATTAATTTCACCATATTTAATCTTTTCTACTTTGAGTCACACTGAAATTATTCTTCCTTTATTGAAATTCCTCTGATACAGCCTAGGTATTTGTGACTTTGCACCATCTAAAATTTTTGCAGAAGAAACTTCCATGAGAAGTATAGTTACCAGCAAATAAATTATAAAATTTGAATGAGCCTAGGAGCTTTCAGGGTGAACTGTTTCTGTCAAAACTAGAACAATATTTTGTAACGAGAAAAGATTTTAAGGAAGACAGCTTAGTCCTCTATCATAATTTCAAATACTAAAATCCATTGGATATTTCCCTCTATTAAACACTCTTTATGTCGATTATTAAGATGATAAATAAGAAACTACTATGTTTTTTAAACATGGTAAATATGACATCTATTCATTAATAGTTCAGGTTATCCCCAAACAAGCCTGCCCCCTGCCTAACAACCACCACCAATGCATAGGGAAGCAGGAGTTAAGTTTATGGTTTGTCTCCTAGCACCAGTCAATTATACTAAAGGCCACAGTAGCACTCCAATTAGATACTTGCCAGTCTAGAAACACTCACCTCTCACTTGCTGCTTTCTATAAAACCTTGACTCCATAAGGTTGGAACTCTTCTCCACCAACACTCTCCTACAATCCTACAGGTCAGTGGTGGGCTGAGCCCAAGCTCAAGCTTGTAAATAAAGGCCCTGGTGTGATTGCATGGGGTTGGCACCAGACTTGTCTTTTGGATTGCACTAACATTTCCATGGCACTAGCATATGAGACACTCTATCTGATTTTTTTTCTTTTCATTTCCTTTCTTTGTTTTTCTTTTCTTTTCTTTTCTTTTCTTTTCTTTTCTTTTCTTTTCTTTTCTTTTCTTTTCTTTTCTTTTCTTTTCTTAGATATTTTCTTCATTTACATTTCAAGTGCTATCCCATAAGTCCCCTATACCCTCCCCCCGCCCTGCTCCCCTACCCACTCACTTCCACTTCTTTGCCCTGGCCTTCCCCTGTACTGGGGCATATAAAGATTGCTAGACCAAGGGGCCTCTCTTCCCAATAATGGCCGACTATGCCATCTTCTAAAATTCTGTTTCATCTTCTCACCCTCTATGCTTGGTGGAGAATATAGTATATTAGCCTACCAGTTGGACAACAACTTGTAACATCATCAGACTTCATTGATTTGAAAATCATTTTCTGTTGTAACAAGGATTTTCATTGCCATCTTTTTAAGGACATTCTTTTGGGAATCTGGCATGAATCTATAATATTTCTTAACACTTATGTACTACTATAAATTAATATTGACTTTCTTTTCTTGAATCATGTTAAAACTGAACTTGATGGACAGTAATAATGACATTGAGTTTCTTGAATTATTTTTAAGTTATCAAAATAATTTATAATATTTAAATGCCTCTTAAATATACATGATATCTTCTGAAGCTAAAAGTAATATGTACTCAACCAGTTTTAAAAATCTATTTGGAGCATTAAATATGATAGAAGTAGAAAAAAATCTCTTATGAAATCCTCTATGAAAGGAAATAGACAAATTCCTAATAGACAGAAACCGTTCTATCTCCAAGGGAGAATACTCAGTATAACTGTAGCTTCATAGAATAAATTGGGTAGTTTTCCTTCTGTTTCTATTTTGAAAAATAGTTTGAAGAGTATTGGTATTAGATCTTCTTTGATGGTCTAATAGAATTCTGCACTAAAACCATTTGGTCCTCAGCTTTTTTTGGTTGGGAGACATTTAAAGACTGCTTCTATTTCTTTAGGGGTTATGGGACTGTTTAGATGCTTTATCCGATCCTGATTTAACTTTGGTGCCTGGTATCTATCTAGGAAATTGTCTATTTCATCCAGATTTTCCAGTTTTGTTGAATTTAGGCCTTTGTAGTACAGTCTGATTGGTTTTTGAATTTCATCAGTTTCTTGTGTTATTTCTCCCTTTTCACTTCTGATTTTGTTAATTTGGATAATGTCTCTGTCCCTCCTGGTTAGTCTGGCTAAGGGTTTGTTTATCTTGTTGATTTTCTCAAAGAACCAGCTACTGGTTTGGTTGATTCTTTGTATAGTTCTTTTTGTTTTTACTTGGTTGATTTCTGCCCTGAGTTTGATTATTTCCTACTGTCTACTCCTCTTGGTGTATTTGCTTCATTTTGTTCTAGAGCTTTCAGGTGGGCTATTAAGCTGCTAATATATGCTCTCTCCAGTTTCTTTTTGAAGGCACTCAGAGCAGAGTTTTCCTTTTAACACTGCTTTCATTGTGTCCCATAAGTTTTGGTAAGTTGTGCCTTTATTTTCATTAAATTCTAAAAAGTCTTTAATTTCTTTCTATATTTCTTCCTTGACCAAGTTATCATTGAGTAGAATGTTGTTAAGTTTCCAGTTGTATGTGAGCTTTCTGGTTTTGTTCCTATTAAAGACCAGCCTTAGTCCGAGGTGAATTGATATGAGATTATTTCAATCTTCTTGTATATGTTGAGGCCTGTTTTATGACTGATTATATGGTCAATTTTGTAGAATCGCTGCGAAGAAGGTATATTCTTTTTAGGATGAAATGTTCTGTAGATACTTGTTAAATCCATTTGCTTCATAACTTCTGTTAGTTTCACTGTGTTTCTGTTTAGTTTCTGTTTTTGTGATCTGTCCATTGATGAGTGTGGTTTGTTGAAGTCTCCTACTATTATTTTGTGAGGTGCAATGTGTACTTTGAGCTTTAGTAAAATCTCTTTTATGTATGTGGATGCGCTTGTATTTGGACGATAGACGTTTAGAATTGAGACTTCTTCTTGGTAGACTTTTCCTTTGATAAGTATGAAGTGTTTTTCTTCATCCTTTTTGATAACATTTGGTTGAAAGTTGCTTTTATTCGATATTAGAATGGCTACTTCAGCTTGTTTCTTGGAATAATTTGCTTGTAAAAGTTTTTTCCAGCCTTTTACTATGAGTTAATATCTGATTTTGACACTGAGATTCTTTTCCTGTATGCAGCAAAATGTTGGATCCTGTTTATGTATCAAGTCTGTTGGTCTATGTCTTTTTGTTGGGTAATCGAGTCCATTGATGTAAAGAGATATTAAGAAATCGTGATTGTTGCTTTCTGTTATTTTTCATGTTTCTTTTTTTGCATATATTTTTATTACAAGCTCAGCACAAATTTACCTGTACATAATTGTATAATGCAACTCATTTTTTTTTAAATTGAGTTTTAGGTTGACAATGTAATGGGCTTCTTTATGTACTTTAATTCATACCTGTTATTTTTTACCCAATTTTTATTAGATATTTTCTTCATTTACATTTCAAATGTTATCCCGAAAGTCCTCCAAACCATCCCTCATTCCCCTGGCTGCACCACAACCCACCCACTCCCACATCCTGGCCTTGGCATTCCCCTGTACTGGGAATATAAAGTTTGTATGACCAAGGGGCCTCTCTTCCCACTGATGGCCAACTAGGCCATCTTCTGCTACATATGCAGCTAGAGACCTGAGCTCTTGGTGTATTAGTTAGTTCATATTGTTCTTCCACCTATAGGGGTGGAGACCCCTTCAGCTCCTTGGGTACTTTCTCTAGCTTCTCCCTTGGGAACCCTGTGTTCCATATAATAGCTGACTGTGAGCATCCACCTCTGTGTTTGCTAGGCACTGGTATAGCCTCACATGAGACAGCTATATCAGGCCTTTTCAGCTATATCTTGCTGGCATATGCAATAGTGTCTGTGCCTGGTGGCTGATTATGGGACGGATCCTTGGCTGCAGCAGTCACTGGTTGGCCCATCCTTATGTTTCAGCTCCATACTTGATCTCTGTAACTCCTTCAATGTTTGCTTTGTTCCTAATTCTAGGAAGAGGAAAAGCTTCCACCATTTGATCTTCATTCTCCTTGAGTGTCATGTGTTTAGCAAATTGTATCTTGGGTAATCTAGGTTTCTGGGCTAATATCCACATATCAGTGAGTACATGTTATGTGAGTTCTTTTGTGATTATGCTACCTCACTCAGGATGATACCCTCCAGATCCATCCATTTGCCTAGGCATTTCATAAATTCATTGTTTTTAATAGCTATGTAGTACTCCACTGTGTAAATGTACCATATTTTCTGTATACATTCCTCAGTTGAGGGACACCTGGGTTCTTTCCAGCTTCTGGCTATTATAAATAAGGCTGCTATGAACATAGTGGAGCATGTGTCCTTATTACCAGTTGGAACATCTTCTGGATATATGCCCAGGAGAGTTATTGCAGTATCCTCTGGAAATAATATGTCCAATTTTCTGAGGAATCGCCATACTGATTTCCAGAGTGGTTGAAGAAGCTTGCAGTCCCACCAACAATGGAGGAGTGTTCCTCTCTCTCCACATCCTTGTCAGCATCTGCTGTCACCTGAACTTTTTTTTTTTAATTTTTTTTCTCTTTATTAGATATTTTCTTCATTTACATTTCAAATGTTATCCAGAAATTTCCCCTTACCCTCCCGCAACCCCCCCCTGCTCCCCTACCCACCCCCTCCCACATAATGGCCCTGGCGTTCCTCTGTACTGGGGCATATAAAGTCTGTATGACCAAGGGGCCTCTCCTCCCAATGATGGCCAACTAGGCCATCTTCTTCCATATGTGCAGCTAGAGACATGAGCGCAGGGGGAACTAGTTAGTTCATGTTATTCTTCCACCTATAGGGTTGAAGACCCCTTCAGCTCCTTGGGTACTTTCTCTAGCTCCTTCCTTGGGAGTCNTACAAGGAGATAAGAATGGGTCAATTCCCAGTCTTCTACATGATAACCGCCAGTTGTGCTAGCACCATTTGTTGAAAATGCTGTCCTTTCTCCACTGGATAGTTTTGATCTTAGCCATTCTGACTGGTGTGAGGTATAATCTCAGCGTTGTTTTCATTTGCATTTTCCTGATGATTAAGGATGTTGAACAGTTTTTCAGGTACTTCTCATCCATTTGGTATTCCTCAGTTGAGAATAATTTGTTTAGGTCTGTGCCCCATTATTTAATGGGGTTATTTGATTTTCTAGTATCCACCTTCTTGAGTTCTTTATATATTTTGTCTATTACTCCCCTATCTGATTTAGGATTGGTAAAGATCCTTTCCCAATCTGTTGGTGGCCTTTTTGTCTTATTGACAGTATCTTTTGCCTTACAGAAGCATTGCAACTTTATGAGGTCCCATTTGTCAATTCTTGATCTTACAGCACAAGCCATTGTTTTTCTATTCAGGAATTTTTCCCCAACTCTTCGAGGGTTTTCCCAACTTTCTTCTCTATAAGTTTCAGTGTCTCTGGTTTTATGTGGAGTTCCTTAAACCACTTAGACTTGACCTTCATACAAGGAGATAAGAATGGGTCAATTCTCATTCTTCTACATGATAACCGCCAGTTGTGCCAGCACCATTTTTGAAAATGCTATATTTTTTCCACTGGATGGTTTTAGCTCTCTTTTCAAAGATCAGGTGACCATAGGTGTGTGGATTCATTTCTGGGTCTTCAATCCTATTTCATTGGTCTACCTGTCTGTCACTGTACCAGTACCATGCAGTTTTTATTACAATTGTTCTGTAGTACAGCTTGAGGTCAGGCATGTTGATTCTACAAGAGGTTCTTTTATTGTTGAGAAGGCTTTTTGCTATCCTAGGTTTTTTGTTATTCTAAATGAACTTGCAAATACCCCTTTCTAACTCTGTGAATAATTGAGTTGCAATTTTGATGGGGATATCATTGAATCTATAGATCTCTTTAGGCAAGATAGCCATTTTTACTATAATGATCCTGCCAATCCATGAGCATTGCAGATGTTTCCATCTGCTGAGATCTTCAATATCTTTCTTTAGAGATTTGAAGTTCTTATCATACAGATCTTTCACTTCCTTAGGTAGAGTCACACCAAGATATTTTATATTGTTTGTGACTTTTGTGAAGAGTGTTGTTTCCCTAATATCTTTCTCAGCCAATTTATCCTTTGTATAGAGAAAAGCCATTGATTTTTTTAGCGATAATTTTATATCCAGCTACTCCACTGAAGCTGTTTCTCAGGTTTAGGAGTTCTCTGGTGGAGTTTTTAGGATCACTTATATATACTATCATATCATCTGCAAATAGTGATATTTTGACTTTTTCCTTTCCAATTTGTATCCCCTTGACCTCCTTTTGTTGTCAAATTGCTCTGGATAGGACTTCAAGTACTGTATTGAATAGGTAGGAAGAAAGTGGGCAGCCTTGTCTAGTCCCTGATTTTAGTGGGATTGCATTCAGTTTGATGTTGGCTACTGGTTTGCTGTATATTGCTTTTATTATGTTTAGGCATGGGTCTTAGATTCCTGATCTTTCCAATACTTTTATCATGAATGGGTGTTGGATTTTGTCAAATGCTTTCTCAGCATCTAAGGAGATGATCATGTGGTTTTTATCTTTGAGTTTGTTTATATAGTGGATTATGTTGATGGATTTCCATATATTTAAACATCCCTGCATCCCTGGGATGAAGCCTACTTGGTCATGATGGATGATGATTGTTTTGATGTGTTCTTGGATTTGGTTAGCGAGAATTTTATTGAGAATTTTTGCATTGATATTCATAAGGGAAATTGGTCTGAATCTCTGTATCTTTGTTGTGTCTTTATGTGGTTTAGGTATCAGAGTAATTGTGGCTTCAAAGAATGAATTGAGTAGCGTGCCTTCACTTTCTCTTCTGTTGAATAGTTTGAGAAGAACTGGAATAAGGTCCTCTTTGAAGGTCTGATGGAACTCTGCACTAAACCCATCTGTTCCTGGGATTTTTTTGGTTGGGAGACTATTAATGACTGCTTCTATTTCTTTATGAGATATAGGACTGTTTAGGTCATTAATCTGATCCTCATTTAACTTTGGTACTTGGTATCTGTCTAGAAATTTGTCCATTTCATCCAGATTATCCAATATTTTTGAGTATAGCGTTTTGTAGAATGATCTGATGGTGTTTTGTATTTCCTCAGGAGCTGTTGTTATGTTTCCCTTTTCATTTCTGATTTTGTTATTTAGGATGCTTTCCCTGTGCCCTCTAGTGTGTACGGCTAAGGGTTTATCTATCTTGTTGTCTTTCTCAAAGAACCAGGTCCTGGTTTGATTAAGTCTTTGAATAGTTCTTTTTGTTTCCACATGATTTATTTCACCCCTGAGTTTGATTATTTCCTGCTGTTTACTCCGCTTGGGTAAATTTGCTTCCTTTTGTTCTAGAGCTTTTAGGTGTGCATTCAAGCTGCTTGTGTATGCTCTCTCCAGGTCTTTTTGGACTCACTAAGAACTATGAGTTTTCCTCTTAGGAATGCTTTCATTGTGTCCTATGAGTTTGGGTATGTTGTGGCTTCATTATCATTAAACTCTAGAAAGTCTTTAATTTCTTTCTTTATTTCTTTCTTGACCAAGGTGTCTTTGATTAGAGTGTAGTTCAGTTTCCCTGTGAATGTTGGTGATCTGTTATTTATGTTGTTATTGAAGATCAACCTTAGTACATGGTGATCTGATAGGATGCATGGGATAATATATATTTTTAAATCTGTTGAGGCATGTTTTGTGGACAATTATATGGTCAATTTTTGAGAAGGTGCCATGCTATGCTGAGAAGAATGTATATCCTTTTGTTTTAGGATAAAATGTTCTGTAGATATCTGTTAAATCCATTTGTTTCATAGCTTCTGTTAGTTTCACTGTGTCTCCGTTTAGTTTGTCTTTCCAGGATCTATCCATTAATGAGAGTGTGGTGTTGAAGTCTCCCACTATTATTGTGTGAGGTGCATTGTGTGCTTTGAGCTTTATTAAAGTTTCTTTAATGAATGTGACTGCCTTTGCATTTGGAGCATATATATTCAGAATTGAAAGTTCCTCTTGGAAGATTTTACCTTTGATGAATATGAAATGCCCCTCCTTGTCTTTTTTGATAACTTTGTGTTGAAAGTCAATTTTATTCGATATTAGAAGGGCTACTCCATCTTGTTTTTTCAGACTGTTTGCTTGGACAATTGTTTTCCTGTCTTTCACTCTGAGGTAGTGTCTATCTTTTTCCTGAGGTGTGTTTCCTGTAGGCAGCAAAATGTTGGGTCCTGTTTGTGAAGTCGGTCTTTTAGTCTATGTCTTTTTATTGGGGGAATTGAGTCTATTGATATTGAGACATATTAAAGAAAAGTAATTGTTCCTTCCTATCATTTTTGTTGTTAGAGTTGGGATTCTGTTCTTGTTGCTGTCTTCTTTTAGGTTTGTTGAAGGATTACTTTCTTGCTTTTTCTAGGGCATAGTTTCGGTCCTTGTCTTGGTGCTTTGTCTTTCTCTTGATTTTGTCATTGAATACTCTGGTTTTTCTATGTATGGTAATTGAGAATTTTGCTGGGTATAGCAGCCTGGGCTGGGATGTGTGTTCTCTTAGTGTCTGTATAACATCTGTCTAGGATCTTCTGGCTTTCATAGTCTCTGGTGAGAAGTCTGGAGTAATTCTAATAGGCCTGCTTTTATATGTTATTTGACCTTTTTCCCTTACTGCTTTTAATATTCTGTCTTTATTTAGTGTATTTGTTGTTCTGTTTATTATGTGTATGGAGGAGTTTCTTTTCTGGTCCAGTCTATTTGGAGTTCTGTATGCTTCTTGTATGTTCATGGACATCTCTCCCTTTAGGTTTGGGTAGTTTTCTTCTATAATTTTGTTGAAGATATTTGCTGGCCCTTTAAGATGAGTATCTTCATTCTCATCTACTCCTATTATCTGTAGGTTTGGTCTTCTCATTGTTTCCTGGATTTCCTGGATGTTTTGAGTTATAATCTTTCTGAATTTTGCATTTTCTTTGATTTCTGTGCCCATGTTCTCTATGGAATATTCTGCACCTGAGATTCTCTCGTCAATCTCTTGTATTCTGTTGCTGATGCTTGCATCTGTTCCCTGATTTCTTTCCTAGGGTTCTATCTCCAGAGTTGTCTCACTTTAGATTTTCTTTATTGTTTCTACGTCTCTTTCTAGGTCTTGGATAGTTTTCTTCAATTCTATCACCTGTTTAGCAGTGTTTTCCTGTGATTGTTTAAGGACTTCTACCTCTTTAGCGCTGTTCTCCTGTATTTCTTTAAGTGAGTTATTAAATTCCTTCTTAAGGTCCTCTACCAGCATCATGAAATTTGATTTTGAATCTGATTCTTGATTTTTGGCGTGTTGGGGTATCCAGGACTGGCTGAGGTGGGAGTTCTGGGTTCTGATGATAGTGAGAAGTCTTGGTTTCTGTTGGTAAGACTCTTACATTTGCCTTTCGCCATTTGGTAATCCCTGGAGTTAGTTATTATAGCTGTCTCGGGCTGGAGCCTGTTCCTCCTGTGATTCTGTTAGCCTCTGTCAGCTGTCCTGGGAGTTCAGCTCTCTTCTGAGTCTCAGTGTGCAGAGTACTGTCTTCAGGCAAGCTCTCCTCTTGCAGGGAAGGTGCACAGAATTCTGTAGTTCAGACTTGCCTCCTGGTTCAAGATGAAGGCCTGAAATGATGCCTGTATCAGAAGATGGGTTGCCTCAGCAGTCTGTGTGCTCCCCTACACAGTCTGCTCTGGGGGTCTCAGCCCTCCTGGGCAGCCACCTCTCCTCTGGCTGGTAAGGTGCCCGGATTTCTGCTGCCAGAATCGGGGTTCTGTCCCAGAAGCTGTGTGCCTCTGCCTTTTCCAGAAGCTGTGTAGCTTCTGCCCATTGTTGGATTTCTATATAGTATATCATGACTGAATCCCTGGGATGAGGCCTACTTGATCATGATGGATGGATGTTTTGATGTTTCTTTGGATTCTATTTGTGAGATTTTTTTTTGAGTATTTTTGTATTGATATTCATAAGGGAAATTGGTTTGAAGTTCTCTGTCTTTGTTGTGTCTTTGTGTGGTTAGATATAAGCATAAATGTGGCTTCATAGAATGAATTGGGTAGAACACCTTCTGTTTCTATTTTGTGCAGTAGTTTAGACAGTGTTGGTATTAGGTATGCTTTGGAAGTCTAATAGAATCCTGCAGTAACCCCATCTTGTCCTGGGCATTTATTGGTTGAGAGACTTTTTTTTTTAATTAGATATTTTCTTCATTTACATTTCACATGTTATCCCAAAAGTCCCCTAAACCCTTCCCCATCCCCCACCCTGCTTCCCTACTCACCCACCCACTCCCACATATTGGCCCTGGCATTCCCCTGTACTGGGGCATATAAAGTTTGCCTGACCAAGGGGCCTTGGTTGAGAGACTTTTTTTTTTCCAACTTTTATTAGATATTTTCTTCATTTACATTTCAAGTGTTATCAAGAAAGTTCCCTATACCCTCCCCCCTCCCGGCCCTGCTCCCCTACCTACCCGCTCCCACATCTTGGCCCTGGTGTTCCCCTGTATTGGGGCATATAAAGTCTGCATGACCAAGGGGCCTCTCTTCCCAATGATGGCCAACTAAGCCATCCTCTTCTATATATGCAGCTAGAGACATGATTTCAGGGGGTACTACTTAGTTCATGGTTATTCTTCCACCTATAGGGTTGAAGACCCCTTCAGCTCCTTGGGTACTTTCTCTAGCTTCTTCCTTGGGAACCCTGTGTTCCATCTAATAGCTGACTGTGAGCTTCCACCTCCATGTTTGCCAGGCATTGGTATAGTCTCCCACGGGACAGCTATATCCGGACCCTTTCAGCACCATCTTGCTGGCATATGCTATAGTGTCTATGTTTGGTGGCTGATTGTGGGATGGATCCCTGGCAGCCGCAGTCATTGGGTCCATCCTTTGGATTCAGCTTCGCACATGATCTCTTTAACTCTTTCAAGGTGTGCTTTGTTCTTAATTCTAGGAAGGGGTGACGTGTCCACATTTTGATCTTCCTTCTTCTTGAGTTTCATGTGTTTAGTAAATTGTATCTTGGGTAGTCTAGATTTCTGGGCTAGTATCCACATATCAGTGAGTACATGTTATGTGAGTTCTTTTGTGAATGGGTTACTTCACTCAGGATGATGGCCTCCAGATCTATCCATTTGCCTAGGAATTTCATATATTTATTGTTTTTAATAGCTGAGTAGTACTCCATTGTGTAAATATACCATTTTTTTTTGTATCTATTCCTCTGTTGAGGGACATCTGGGTTCTTTCCAGCTTCTGGCTATTATGAATAAGGCTGCTATGAACATAGTGGAACATGTGTCCTTGTTACCAGATGGAATATCTTCTGGATATATGCCCAGTAGAGATATTGCAGGATCTTCCATAGTACTATGTCCAATTTTCTGAGGAACCACCAGACTGATTTCCAGAGTGGTTGAACCAGCTTGCATTCCCACCAACAATGGAGGAGTGTTCCCCTTTCTCCACATCCACGCCAGCATCTGTTGTCATCTGAATTTTTGATCTTAGCCATTCTTACTGGTGTGAGGTGGAATCTCAGGGTTGTTTTGATCTGCATTTCCCTGATGAGTAAGGATGTTGAACATTTTTTCAAGTGCTTCTCAGCCATTCGGTATTCCTCAGTTGAGAATTCTTTGTTTAACTCTGTGCCCCACTTTTTAATGGGGATATTTGATTTTCTGGTGTCCACCTTCTTGAGTTCTTTATATATATTGGATATCAGTCCCCTATCTGATTTAGGATTGGTAAAGATCCTTTCCCAATCC
>LR750881.1:78175-94687 GCA_902729485.2 Mus minutoides | reverse complement strand
CTCCTCCTCCTCCTCCTCCTCTCCTCCTCCTCCTTCTTCATTTTGATCAATTTTTAGTAAGAAAAGCCCAAAGCTAAGAATGTTTAAGTATGAATCTTTCCCTTCACTTCACTCTAATAAAACAAAAAATAAAGTGTACACAATACAGATAGAACTCACTCTAAGAAGATTTAGTAATGAGCCATTCTCCACAGTGACATTAATAACTTGTCTCCACCATCCGTTAGCATGCCACTACAAAACAGCAGATGGCCTGGTGTGAAGTGTGCCCACAAGGTTCTGTTTATGGGGAATCTATGCCAAGAACTATGTTTATTTCTTTTTTCTAACTATCCCTCTAAATGGATATATTTTTTGGATTTCCTGTGGAGAGTATTACTAGGTTGAAGATTTAATTTAAATCTGCATGGCCCCGACGGGACACTAGCTTCTAAATGACTGCTATTCTATAGTTTAGGATTAATATATTAGTCTCCTGGGATTTAAATAAATACTTCTGGCCATCAGGTAATATTCTAGAAGTTACCTTTGAGGTAGTCTCAACATCACTGGTGTTTCTGCAGAAGACTACAAAATCTATAGTATTCACTGATAAGTTTAAACTTTTTTTTAGACTTTATATTCCTTCACTAGCAAATTTTACTTACATTTCCAATTTTAATCTAAGAATTAAGCATCACCAATATGTTTATGAATATGTTTATTTAACAAGCTATCTCATGTTTAAAAGATGGGCTATGGGATTTTAAGGGCCATTTAACTTAACCAGCAGAGTCTTTTATGTGGTATGTTGTGCTTTAGTTCTTGTAGTTGTCTCATTATCTATTCTAGTTTGAATTTTCTAAAGATAAGTTGAACTCAGAGAAAATTGCATTCTTAGAATTATTAGACTAAAGTGTAGGGCAAATATTTATAAAGAGAGTAAACGCTAAATGAACAGGAGCAATGGTGTAGAGCTTTGATGAAATAAGTTTAGTTTGCTTGTTCTTTTACCTTAAAGCTCTGCTTACCTGGAGGCACCATGCGAAACAGAAACATCCATTATTTTGCACACAAGAAAGGAAATGAACATATTGGGAAATATGAAACTCTCAGTGTTTATGCCCCCTATTTTATACAGCTTGAATAACAATAGTAATAATAGATACTACTACTACTACTACTACTACTACTACTACTACTAATTCCAGAACTTACTATATACCAGGCATTTAAATATTGAACATTTACTTGTTGTTCGCATTTGTGGAGAATTATGATCCCTTTAAAATTCTTGTACAGATTGTGAATTCTTTAAATGCGGTTGATTTCTGGATTTATCATAGTAACTGACTCATTATCTACTAAGAAGTATGGAATAATTAATTAATTATTTAAGAATTCATGGAAGATTTGAAAAGTAGTCAGTAAAGGATATTTACTGGATCATTACTAGTAGTCAATTTTAATTACATTAATATTATTTCTATTATACTCAGAAATATCTAAATATAATATTGTTAGATATTAAGGTATGCAAATATATGTAGAGGTAATGAGATATGCCAGTTATAACTCAGCATACAAATCAGTTCCTGATCAGTATCAATACTCATTTTCTAAGGATCCTTTCTTTAAACTATTCCTGCCTTTTATAAGAAGATAATGACAGCTCTGAAAACTTTGTTTATACTCTCTTTTATTCTTTACATTTTTATTTTATATGTGTGTATAAGGAGTGTGCTCTCCAGTGCCATTTATTTTTGAGCTGCATAAGCTATGGCTTATGTAGAAACACATTGTTTTTCAACATTTGAATCTCTAATTTATCTAATGTTTGCACGTGGTTGTAGTTTATTGTATAATATTCCACTTTGCCAATAAGCTATGTGCTATTTACCCTTGTCAGTGGGCCTCATCATGTTTCTTGAATGTGAAGTGCTGCTATAAACAGTTTTAGACATGTTTTACATTCAGGCTGGAATTTCTACCTGGCACACACTTAGAGTTAGAATTAGTGAGATTAACAGCTTTGCAATTCAACATTACACATTAGTACCTATTAACATAGAAGAAATTGCTTTATCTCCTTGAATAAGATAGAATTAAAATTCCAGAGATGCATCTCTTTCAAATTACTTACCTTGCCTTCTCTATAGTGGTCAAAATATTGTAAAGCATTATAATTAGCCTGGTTCTGAAGGCTTTGTAATTCCATTCCCTTGCTGACTTCTCTGCTAATTTCGTTAGGAAAGAAAATAAAATGTGAAGCAACAATTCCCACCTCATTTACCTAAATGACAGCCATCACCAACACAGAACAAACTAGATACATTTAATTATTTATACATTTAACTTGAACTTTGCATAATTTATCTTTCTCTAGGTTGTTGTTATCTGATCTATACTTATAAAAAACACAAAAGAAATTTAAACATGATTTGTCAGTAAAAGTATTATTATTGTTATTGTGTTGTTTTTTGAGGCAAGATCTCATATTACCCGGCCTCAAATTTCCTGCACATTTGAGGATGAACCTGAATTTCATGCCTCCACCCACCTGTTTAAATGTATCTATGCACATGTTTACACATGTTTAGTGCTGCATTTACAGGTATACATTACCATAGCTGGCTAGTTTGTGTAGTACTGGGGATTGGAAGAGAGATATGTGCTTTCTAAGCAGGCTGTCTACAAATGGAGTCTCATCCTCATATCATTAAAAGTATATTTTACCTACAAATACTATTTGGATAAAGTATTTATACAGTTAATTATATACATACAGAGATGTCATTATTAGGCATCCTGATACTTCTAGTCCACACTGGAATGTTATTCCTTCAAGGAAATTTTCACCAGAGAATAATCCAAAAACTGTCTCATTGCAGTTATACAGTGACCCACTTGGCAGACTACTTCTCAATAGATTAAGTTTATAGTTCATGTTTATAAATTATCTGTATTGTTCATATTTAGATGAAAGAATACATGGTGTGAATGTTATCAACAGATATATTTTGAGAGCATAATAAATTACAGCCTTCATATCATGTGACTTGTTTGCTTGTTATTACAGAAAGGAATACAATATTGAAATCTAAGAAACTGGATAAAGATGGATTCTATTAAGGTACCCATGCATTCTCAAGCAGTCATGAGCATGACAGTGGCAAAGGTGACTAGAGGTAGATTTGAGACCATTCATCTAAATTATAACTTTAATTTAGGAATTTTAAGATTTCAAATTTCAGCAACCAATGAAATCTATCATCAGCAGTTACAATGGTAAGCACAATCAACTTTCTTGTTTTTATTATATCTACTTTATTTGATATCAGGTGAGGATATTTTTATTGGATTTTGTGCATGTTTGTGTTTTTTTCATAAGTAAAAGTTTATTGAGACAAAGTTATGGCTATGTAGTATTTTGTATATATATTTCTTTGTTACAATAGAAATTAATGGTTTTCATTTAGATGTTTTCAAAATATCTAATGGTTTATAATGAGTATACTATGAAAATTTATACAATGATATACAATGTCACCTTTATCTCTTAGGTGGGGGAACTTCCCATATATTTAGAAAGACAAATCATAAGTAGAAATATCTTGTTTACTGAGCAAACTTCCTATGATTGACTACTATTTTTGTACTTATTACTAATTGTAAATAAGATTATGGGAAAGGTAAACAGTTATTTTCCTGAAAATAACACAGAAACTGCAAGAGGCTTTTGTGGGAGGAACCATGGGTACAGGTCTACATTCCTAGAGTGAAACTTTTATATGAACTATTTTAAATGGAACTATTTCAAAGGAGGAAGTACATCAAAATTTTTGCTAGTGAATATATTATTGAGCCTTAGAGGAAAAGTTAGTTTCCTCATTTAAGGCAATATATATAATACATAATCATAAACTTGGTTATAAAACCTTTCATAGTCCTCCCTCCCTTTAATTTTTAACTTTTTATTTTTTGAGACAGGATTTATCTGTATAGCATTGACCGAACTGAACTCACTCTGTAGAAAAATGATGACCTCAAACTCAGAGATCAACTTGCTTCTGTCTCCACAGTGCTAGGATTAAAGGGGTGTGCCACCACTGCCCAGCTCTAAATTCCTATAACTTAATTTTCTATTATTAGTTATTATTATTACTATTATTTCACTTATTTGCTCTATATCTCACTTATTCCCTCCTACCTAGTCACTCCCTCTCACTATTCTTACCGCATCCCTCTTCCCCTCTTTTCTGAGCAGGTGAGGGCCCTCTTAGTATTCCCCAACCCTGGCAATCGAGTCTGTGTGAGGAAAGGTAAATCCTCTTCCACTGAGGCCTAACAAGGCAGCCAAGCTAGCATATCGTATCCCACTTATAGGCAACAGATTTTGGGATAGTCTCATGTTCCAGTTTTTCAGGATCCACATGAAAACTAAGCTGCACATCTGCTGCATATGTGCAGGAAGGCCTAGGTCCAGTCCATGTATGTTCCTTGGTTAATATTTCAGTTTCTGAGATCTCCAAAGTTCCATGTTAGTTTTCTCTGTTAGTCTTCCTATGAAGTCTTATTCTCTAAGGGGCAACAATCCTTCAACTGTTTCTTTCACAAAAGTCCCCAAGCTTCATCCATTGTTTGGCTGTGAGTGTCTACTTCTGTCTGAGTCTGGGTAGAGCCTCTCAGAGGACAGCCATGTTTGACTCCTGTCTGCAACCTTAACCAAGTTATCCTTACTGGTGTCAGGAATTGGTGCTTACCTATGCGTTGGGTCTTGAGTTGGGCTGGTTATTGGTAGGCCATTCCCTCTGTTCCTGTTCCATCCTTTGTCCCTGCCTTTCTTGTAGGCAGGATAAATTTTGGGTAGAAAGTTTTGTGGGTGGGTTGGAGTTCCTATCATTCCACTGGGGTTCCTGCCTGGCTACAGGAGGTGGTTTCTTTAGGCTCCAAATCCTCAATGCTGTGAGTCACAGCTAAGGACACCTCCATGGAATCTTGGGCAAATCCCTTATCCAAGGTATCTGTCTCTTCCTGGAGATGTGTCCTATCTCCACACCTCCCCATTCTGACAATTGCAGAATTATTTTCATTCATTCCCATTGTCATCTGGCCATCTCTCCTGTCTCTCCCTACACCTGATCCTGAACTCCTCCTCCCGCCCCCCCCATTTGCTCTCACTCCTGCTATCACCTTCTATTGTATTTTATTCCCCATTTTAAGTGAGATTCAAGTGTCCTAGTCTCTGTCTTTCTTCTTATTTAACTTCTTTGGATCTGTGGAGTATAACATGGATATCCTAAATTTTATAACTAATATTCTATACATTTCATTTTGGGACTGGGTTACATTACTCAGGATGATATTATCATGTTCTTTACATTTGCCTGCAAAATTCATGATGTCTCTGTTTTTTTTTTTTAATTTTATTTAATTTTTTTTACACTTTTTAAATTAGATATTTTCTTAACTTGCATTGCAAATGCTATCCTGAAAGTTCCCTATGCCCTCCCTGTTCCATGCTCTCCTACCTACCCACTACCACTTCTTGGCTCTAACGGTCCACTGTATTGGGCCATATAAAGTTTGCAATACCGAAGTGGATGTTCACAGTCATCTATATGATGTCTCTGTTTTTAATTTCTGAATAGTATTTCATTGTGTACATGTAGCACATTTTCTTTATCCATTCTATAGTTGAAGGACATCTGCGTTGTTTCCAACTTCTGACTATTATGAATAAAGCTGCTATAAATGTTCCATCTAGTCCTTGCTACTGGGATAGACCCCTAGTTGGTTTGCTTCCCTGAAGACTCCATATCCTGATGCATACTAGAGGATCCACTGTGCTCAGATCAGTTGGTAAGAATCACTCAAGCCCCTGTCCTAAGTCCCTGAGCTGCTCCTGGGATCCTGGTGGACTCTAAACTCAAACCCACCAAAACCCTGTCCTCCAGAATATCACTCACCTTCCTTCCATCCCTCCCTCCCATTCTACCTGGTCCTTGCTGCTGGAGCAGACCCCTAGTTGGTCTGTTCCCATGAAGACTCAAAATCCCAATCCATCCTAGAGGACTTGCTCAGAGCAGTTGAGAACCTGCTGCACTCAGAGCAGTTGAAGACTTGCTGTACTCAGAGCAGTTGGACACAGTGCACTCAGAGCAGTTGATCTGCTGCTCTGAGAGCAGTTGAGGATTGACTGCATTCAGCACAGTTGGACAGTGTGACTGCTCCACTGAAGACCCAACAGTCTGAAGACTTTACAGGAGATCTACAACAGCTAGGGTAACAGATCAGCAGCTTCTCTGACACTGTGAAGAGCCCCCATTTGGAAGTGCCCCAGGTGGTCTTATACAGCCAGGGCAACCAGCTTACCAGGAGACCTGAAGCAACCCAGAGACAAAATTGGCAGACTCTATATAGTCATCCAGATCAACAAACACCAGGGATGTCCAGATAGCAAAAGGCAAGCGCAAGACCATAAGCAACAGAAGCCAAAACACGTGGGCATCACCAGAACCCAGTTCTCAAATCACAGCAAGCCCTAAATACCCCCAAATACACCTGAAAATCAGGAATCTGTCCTAAAATCCTATCTCATGTAGATAATTGTGGCATCCCTTATTCCATCAGCATGGCTGATGCAAGGACCGGGCTCGGGAAAGCCGCTTGCTCATTGCGGCATCAGTTGTCTTGTTAATTAGGCTGGAAACAGCCCAGCGCCCCTACAATCTGCTCTGTGTCTCCCAGGACCTCGGCTCCGCCCAGCTCACCGGTGTGCACCTAGAACATCTCAAGATACTTCAGGCTTCCCGCCAAACTCTAGGCGCCCGCGCAGAACCGACTGCGGAGCAGGGCCTTCCCTCCTTCTTCCCCAAGAGATTTCCCCGATAATAAACCGTTCACTGTTGGACAGCCATGTTGTCATGTCTCTCTCTCTCTCCTCTACCTAGTGTGTCGTTTCAGCCTCGTTCCATCCTCCGGGGAACCTGGTTAGTGATGTAGGGTTCAATCAGGAGCATTGGACCCCAACAGATAATAGAGTCCTTTAAAGAGGATATCAATAATCAAAGACATACAGGAAAACACAGGCAAATAGGTTAAAGAATTGAATAAAACAATCCAAGACCTAATAGTGGAAGTAGAAACAATAAAGAAAATACAAATGGAAGCAAACCTGGAAATGGAAAACCTGGGAAAGAGGTCAAGAATATAAGATGTAGGTATCACCAACAGAATACAGGAGATGGAAGAGAGAATCTCAGGTGTAGAAGATACAGTAGAAGAGATTGACACAACTGTCAAAGAAAATTTAAAATTAAAAAACAAAAAACAAAAAACTCCTAACACAAAGCATCCAGAAAATTCATGACACAATAAAAAGACCAAATCTAAAAATAATCAGAATAGAGGAGAATGAAGATTACCAGATCTAAGGACCTGAAAATGTCTCCAACAAAAATGGTAGAAGAAAACTTCCCCCAACCTAAAGAATGTGATAGAAATAAAGGTACAAAAAGCTTATAGAATACCAAAGAAATGGGACCAGAAATGGAAACCTTCTTGTCACATAATTGTCAAAACACTAAATGAGTAAAGAAAGAATATTAAAAGCTTCAAGGGGAAAAGGCCAAGTAACATACAAAGGTAGACCTATCATATTGACAATATACTACTTAACAGAGACTATGAGAGTCAGAAGAGTCTGTTCCAATGTTATTCAGACTCTCTGAGAACACAAATGCCAGTCCAGGCTACTATACCCAGCCAAACTCTCAATCAACATAGATGGAGAAAACAAAGTATTCCAGAACAAAACCAAATTAAACATTATCTATTTACCAACCCAACACTATAAAGGATCCTGGAAGGAAAACTCCAACACAAGGAAGATACTTGCAACAAAGAAAGAACGAGATATTAAGCATCTCACAACAAAGTCAAAAGCAGAGAGCTACAAGCATGTAAAATCACCTAAAAAACCAAACATGTCAGAAATCAACAGTTATCTCTCTTTAATATCTCTCAATATTAATGGACTCAACTCACCTATAAAAAGACATAAGCTAACAGACTGGATATGCAAAAAAAGATCCAGCATTTTTCTGCATACAAGAAACACACCTCAACAACAAAGACCAGTACTATCTCAGAGTAAAAGAATAGAAAAAGGATTCCAAGCAAATGGTCCAAGGAAACAAGCATGAGTTGCTATCCTAAGATCTAATAAAGTAGGCTTTCAACCAAAAGTAATCAAGTGTGATGAAGAAGGACATTTCATATTCATCAAGGGGAAAATTCACCAAGGGAGTCTCAATTCTGAACATCTATGTCCCAAATGCAAGAGCACCCAAATTCATAAAAGAATCTTTATTAAAACTCAAAACTCACACTAAACTCCACACAATAATAGTGGAAGATTTCAACATCCCACTCTCACCAATGGAAAGGTTGTTTAAACAAAAACTAAACAGAGACCCAGTGAAACAAAGAGAGTTTATGAACCAAATGGATTTAACAGATTTTTACAGAACATTTCACCCTAAAACAAAAGAATACAACTTCTTCTCAGTACCTCATTGTACCTTCTCCAAAATCAACCATATAATTGATCACAAAACAACCCTTAACAGATACAAGAATATTGAAATAATACCATCCACCCTATCAGACCACCATGGCCTAAGAGTGGTCTTCAGTAACAGCAAAAACTACAGAAAGCCCACCTACATTTGAAATATTAAAAAATCTTTACTCACTGATAACTTGGTCAGGGAAAAAATAAGAAAGAAATTAAAGACTTTCTGGAATTTACTGAAAACTTTTGGGACACAATGAAAGCATTGTTAGGAGGAAAGTTCATAGCACTAAGTGCCCTGGTAAAGAAACAGGAGAGATCTTACACTAACAACTTAACAGCACACCTGAGAGCCCTAGAACAAAAAGAAGCAAACTCACTGAAGAGGAGTAGAAGGCAGAAAATAGTCAAACTCAGAGCCAAAATTAACCAAATAAAAACAAAGTAAATAATACAAAGAATAAGCAAAATGAAAAGCTTGGAAAGAATCAATAAGATAGATACACCCCTAGGCAAACTAACTAAAGGGACAAGAGGCAGTATTCAAATAAATAAAATCAGAAATGAAAAGGAAGACATAACAACAAAAATGGAGGGAATTCAAAAAATCATCAGATCCTACTATAAAAGCCTATACTCAATGAAACTGGAAAATCTAGATGAAATGGATGGTTTTCTAGACAGACGGCACACACCAATGTTAAATCAAGAGTGGGGAAACTATCTAAACAGGTCCATATCACAGAAGAAAATAGAGGAAGTCATTAAAAACCACCTAGCTAAAAAAAAAATAATAATAACCCAGGGCCAGATGTATTTAGTGCAGAATTTTACCAGACTTTCAAAGAAGACCTGATACCAATTTTCCTCAAACTATTCTATAAAATAGAAACAGAAGGAATAATACCTACCTTGTTCTATGGATCCACAATTACTCTGATGCCTAAACCACACAAAGACCCAACAAAAAAAGAGAACTTCAGACGAATTTTGCTGATGAATATTGGTGCAAAAATAATAAAATTCTTGCAAATCGAATCCAAGAACACATCAAAACCATCATTCACCATGATCAAGTAGGCTTCATCCCATTGATGCAAGGTTGGTTTAATATATGAAAATCCATGATCATAATTGACTATGTAAACTACCTCAAAGAAAGAAAATCACATGATCATCTCCTTAAATGCTGAAAAAACATTTGAGAAAGTACAACACCCCTTCCTTTTAAAAGAATTGGAGTGATCAGGAATTCAAAGCCTATACCTAAGCATAATAAAAGCAATTTACTGTAAACCAACAACCAAAATCAAATTAAATGGATAATTATTGAAGCAATACCAGCAAAATTGGGAACAAGACAAGGATGTCCACTTTCCCCATATCTATTCAGTATAGTACTTGAAGTGTTGGCTAAAATAGTAAGAAAACAAAAAGATCAAATTGGTAAAGAAGAAATAAAGGCATCATCATTTGCAGATAATATGATAGTATACTTAATCAACCCCAAGAGTTATACTAGAGAACTTCTCCAGCTAATAAACAACTTCAGAAAAAGTGGCTAGATATAAAATTAACTCAAATAAATCAGTACCCTTAATTTATACAAAGGATAAACAGGCTGAGAAAGAAATTATGGAAATAATTCCCATTATAATAGCCAAAATAGTATAAAATAACTTGGGGTAACTTTAACCAAACAAGTGAAAGACATTTATGACAATAACTTCAAATCTCTCAGGAAAGAAATCGAAGAAGATCCTGGAAAATATAGAGATCTTCCATGCTCATGGACTGGCAGAATTAACATAGTAAAAATGTCCATCCTACCAAAGGCAATCTATAGATTCAATGCAATCTCCATCAAACTCCCAACCCAGTTCTTCAAAGACATGGAAAGAGCAATTCTCAAACTCATCTGGAAAGGCAAAACAAACAAACAAACAAAAAACAGAGTAGTGAAAACAATCCTTAATAAAATAACAGCTGGGGGAATCACCATCCCTGACCTGAAGCTTAACTACAGAGCAATAGTGTTTAAAACTGTATGGTATTGGTACAGAGACAGACACATTGATCAATGGAATAGAATTGAAGACTCAGAAATAAACACACACTTACCATCACTTGATCTTTGACAAAGAATCCAAGAATATACAATGGAAAAAAGAAAACATCTTCAATATATGGTGCTTGTCTAACTTGTATGTGGAAGTATGAAAATAGACCCATATTTGTCACCTTGTACAAAGCTCAAGTCCAAGTGGATCAAGGACCTCAACATAAAACCAGATACACTGAATCTAATAGGAGAGAAAGTGGGCAAGAGCCTCAAACTTATTGGCACAGGGGGAAATTTCCTAAACAGAACTTCAATGGCTCATGCTCTAAGATAAAGAATTGAGCAATGGGTCCTCATAAAACTGAAAAACTCCATAAGACAAAGGACATAGTCAATAAGACAAATCAGCAACCTACTGATTGGAAAAAAAATCTTCACTAACTCCACATCTGATAGAGGGCTAATATCCAAAAGATATAAATACAGAGTATACATGCTTTATTTTCTACAAGTGCTTAAGAAGTTTTTACTACTATTAAATATATCTACCAAAAAATTACAAATTTTTTATGAAACACACTATCTGACTTCATACATTATATTGGAGTTAACTACTGTATATAAACTGTATACTTAATTGTATAATAAATTTTAAATGCAATAAATCATTTCATATAGTCCTTTCTACAAAAAACCTAGAATGTGTTTTAAATAAAATAAAATTAACTTAAAACTTATGAAAATATATCATCAATTTCAATGAGTTAATTTTGCACGTCCTGCATAAAGTTTATGTTAAACACTGTGCTTGGATGTTATTAAAACTAGAAGAAAAAAAAACTAGAAGAAAATTTTAATAAAAAATATTCACAGATTAAAATAAAGAAGACTCAAGAGAACCAAACAACCCAATCAAAATATGGGGTATGGAACTAAAGGAGAATTCAAAACTAGAATTCACAATCTGGAATGGCTGAGAAATACCTAAAGAAATGTTCAAAGTCCTTAGTGATCAGAGAAATGCAAATCAAAATGACCCTGACATTCCTCCTTACACCAGTCAGAATGGTTCAGATCAAAACCTCAGGTGACAACACATGTTGGAGAGGATGTGGAGAAAGAGGAATATTCCTCCCTTTCTGGTTGGATTGCAAACTGGTACAACCACTCTGGAAATCAAGCTAGAGGTTTCTTCATTTCTAGAAATGTCTTATGAATCTGTTTTTGACTTATATCTTGAGATCTGAACTCGTGCATGGTTTTCAAAGTGACATCTATAAGTTTAGCTTTTTAAACATGGAAATACTCTAATTTTAGTTTTCACAATCAATTCATAAATGCTATAGATTGTTGAATTTTAAAATACACAATTGTATCACTTATGACTATCAACTCTTTACTCATCTCCATTTTCTACCTCTAATTGTATTGTTTAATGTGCCATTATGATTGTAAGAATGTTACAGAGTTGTGGTTATGGAGGGCAATCTTTGTTACTCAGTTTACAGGAAACTTCAACTGATTCCATGATAAGGACAGGGTTTCCTGTATGTATGTGTTGACAGAAACAGTATACCTTATTATCTCCAGGTTCATCTACTTGCAAACATTTATTTGCAATTTGAAAATCTGTATGTTTTGTGTTTTCTGTCACCATTCATAGATATGGTGCTAGTCACAGGAAATGCTTTGTATTTCTGTGTTCTGTCTTTTTGTATATAGCAGACATATCAATCAGGATTGGTGATGACAGTTTTATTAACAAGAAAACATTAAAACACACACACAGTTTTATGATAATCTAAAATTTGAGAATCATACCTAAGAATTAAAAATATAAGTGAAATTGTGGAACATTTTCTTTCAGAAAGTAAAACGTCCTTGTTCCCTTATAGTTCTTTATCTGTTCATACCTTGCATGTTTTTCTTAATTTCCTAATTCCTGCTTTCCTCTATATTGATTTCTTTTCTTTCTTTGACCCTCTCATGCTTTACTATTCTAATGTCTTCAAAATCATTCTTGCTTTATTACTATTTAATTAACAATAAAAGTGTTTACATTGTGAAGTATTTTAAGTGTTATTAAAGTATATCACACACTTTTAAAATATATAATATTAATATTATTGATTTGAAAATATTTTCTCAATTCTCTTTTGCTGTCTTTCTTTTGTCCGTTGATTATTTAGAAAAGTAGATAATGTCTGTGTGCATGGGAACCTACTGGTGCTTTAGTTATTAAATATGCTATTGTCAAAGAATATAATCTGATTTTAATCTAAGAAGTTTATTCAAGAGTTCACTGTTGGTCAGTATTTCATTTTCAATCTAAGATGTGAAAAATAGCATGGTTAATCTCTTACTATTCCTGAAGAATCAAATCTGAATCTGATTGTGGGCTATTATCACCCTTTAGCTATATGAGATAGAAATGTCTCCTGTCCGTCACATAAAGTATGTGCTCACTGGTGTAGATCCTGAAGTCTCCAAGACAGCAGTCTCTGCATTGCTTCCCTTTAAGAATTCAAGAAAGTGCAAGACACTGGTAGGAAGGGACCTCAAGTCCTTTAAGACTCTCATCCTATCAGCTCTTCTTGTCTACAAACCTATGATTGTAGTTAAATTACATCACCTCAAGGGAACAAGACCTAAAAGTCAAAATGGAGAGTATCCTTATATATGAAAAGAGTACCACTAGAGACAGGAAGAAGAGTGGAAGAATATTTCTTTAATATATTTGTAACAAAGATTGCTGTGTTGACATTATGATGTTGGAATCTAGCCTCCAAAAATATGAACAAGTATATTAATATTGTTTTAGGCTGCCCAATTAGTGTTACTTTGGTAGGAAAAACCTCAGAAGCTATAAACTTTTATGTGCTTGGATTGTTCTTATTTCCTGACCCTCCTTGGATTATCTACCCATTTTCTTTGATATCTTAATATTTTATGGGTTAAATTTTGTATATAAAGTTTTTCTATCTGCCTATACTCCCTTCCTTGGTGAGTTTACCTAATCATGACTAAACCAATGCATGCTCACAGAAATTTCGTAGATGTGCATTTCCAATGTGAAACACATAGACATGCAGTTCCCTGTGTAATAGATAGCTGCCAACTTCACATAGCCCTTTGATTTCTAGTAGGTATATCAAGTTGAGTATGACATGCCAAAAAACTAAACTCTAAGCATAATTTATGTATGCTTTCATTCTCATAGTTTGCTATATTCTTGAAGATTTATTTACTTTTTTTGTATGCTTATGATTATTTTACCTGTATATATACAATTGAAACATATGAAGTCAATGCCTATGAAAACCAGAAAAATGTATTATATACCTTGGAACTGGAATTGAAGACAGCTATCATCTAACACATGTTGGTGCTAGGAACTAAACCTGTGACCTTCGCAAAAACATCAAGTGTTCTTAACTACAGAAACTTTTTCTATCCCCTTTTATTTGGCTTTTTATTCTCAATTATTATGACCTAATTTTTGGCAACATACTTACCATAAGAATGTGTGCCTCCTACTCATTGGTGAGTAGCAGGGCTGTTATGGGGATAAGGAAGCAATTTCTCATTGTATTTGAAGTTTATTCCACAGGAGAGAATTTTATGCCTGTTATTGTGTCTTAGGGTTTTTATTGCAGTGATAAAATACCATGACCAAAAAAAAATTGAGAAGAGAAATTTTATTTTAGTTTTTAGATTCATATCACAGTCCATCATCAAGGGAAGTCAGGGGAGGAACTCTGACAGGTCAGGAACCCAAAGGCAGTATTTGACAAGAACACTACTTAATGGCTATCTTGTCATGGTTTGTACAGTTTGTTTTCTTATATAACCTAGGACCACATGCCTAGGGCTGACACTATCTGCAGTGAGCTGGGTCATTCCACAGCAATCATCAATCAAAACTTGTCCTATAGGCCAGTCTCAAGGATACATTTTCTCAATTGTCATTCACTCCTTGCAGATGATTCTAGCTGTATCAAGTGAGTATAAAAATAGCCTGCTAAAAGTTGTTGGCTGGCACCACATACCCCAGGATAGAACTTGCTATTATTGTTTTGCTAAGTGGCCATGTTACTGATTTTTTTTTAATACTTGTGTTTACAATCCAGAGACCAGGGCTGGCCTCAACCTTGTTCAGAAAAACTTCATTTTATAGTTAACAGTAATCATTGGAAAGATGCATAACTGGCCAGAGTGCTAGACTAAGTGGCTGAGTGTCCAGTCCTACATGAGACATCTATATTAATCCTGTCATCATTGCAAAGGAATACAAAGTATATAAGAACTGTAGAATAGAGACAAT
Source organism: Mus minutoides (assembly GCA_902729485.2). NCBI lineage: Eukaryota > Metazoa > Chordata > Mammalia > Rodentia > Muridae > Mus > Mus minutoides. The sequence goes on along the minus strand of LR750881.1, from coordinate 79,744 downwards.
TGCTGTGATTTACTGTCTTCTGGACATGACCTGAAAATCAGTTAGATTTCACTTCATCTCTGATTACTTGAAAAATATTTACTCAAGTATGATAAGACCAGCCAAATCCTAGCATAGATATAGCAGATGATCTCTAGGCTTTACTCCTCACTGAGGAGTTATTATTGTCAGTAGAATTTTTCCAGAGGAGGGAGAATCCTGCTTTACTAAGGTTGTAGAAAATCATGCGTTTCTCCTGATACAATGTCTAGCCCCATACCCATGCACATATGAGTAGCACTAGCTGGGCTTAGTGGTGTATAAAAAAATGTAAATTTGGGAGAATGTGTGGTAGAGGGGTATGAGAGGAGTAGAAAGAAAAAATGAGGAATAGATATTATTATGTTTTATCATACACCTACATTAAATTCTCAAAAATGAAGAAATATTAAAATATAACTCATTTTGTGACAATTCATAAGTTTTGTAGGTTGGCACTCTCCATTGTCATTCAGTGGGATGATAGCTATTGTCTCCACAGTTGTTTTCTGCCTCTTGTGCTCTTCTCTTCAGGCCAGAGACTGAACTTCCGACTTTCAGAGGGAAGACTCTATCAAGCTCACCACCCGGAGAGGTTTGCTTTCCCCTCCTCTCCCTGCGTTCTCAATACCCCAGAGGCTGCCTTTTGATGCAGTCTCATCATATTCTTGTTTCTGCGTTGTTAAAGATATCATCCTTTTAGATTTTTCATTGTTTATTTCCATGACATAAAATGCTTTTCATAGACAAATGTCAATTGCTTGCTTCTTATCCCTTACTATTCTTAGTCCAAGTCTCCACTTTTCAATGATGTCTATCTATTCTAAAGTTTTATAAAGAAAACCTGCTGATACTTACTATATCAGCCTTTGCTTACATTTTCAGTAGCATTATTCTATTTATTTATTTATTTATTTAATTTATTATTACATAATTTCTTCATTTACATTTCAAGTGTTATCCCACAAGTCCCCTGTATCCTCCCCCTGCCCTGCTCCCCTACCCACTCACTCCCACTACTTGGCCCTGGCATTCCTCTGTACTGGGGCATATAAACATTGTTAGACCAAGGGCCTTTATTCCCCAATAATGGCCAACTAGGCCATCTTCTAATACATATGCAGCTAGAGATGTGAGCTCTCGGGGTTCTGATGAGTTCATATTGTTGTTCCATCTATAGGGTTGCAGACCCCTATAGCTCTTGGGTACTCTCTCTAGCTCAGTAGCATTATTCTTTAACCTAACATTCTATTCAGTAAATTTAACTATTTTGGGTCATAAGCTTCCCTGATACAGAATCTAATGTTCATAAAGTCTTATCCACAGAAACATCTGCAAGGCTGTCATATAATATGTATTTGACATTTGTAATTAATGAACCAATTGCTTGATAAATTTGCATTTTTGTTAGTCATCTGCACATATAAAGGAATTGATTTCAGAGCTGAAAAACATAGGATATGTGATGTAGCCTGATTTATCCATACTAAATATACTGTAAGCAAGAAGTATGTGGTGTGCATATATAATCACAATACTCAGGAAGAAGAG
>LR750881.1:55290-78075 GCA_902729485.2 Mus minutoides | reverse complement strand
TATATATATATACATATATACAGAAAACATGTAGAGGTCTATATATATTTGCATATGCAATTACAGACATATTAATCTTTACAGCCAATAACTCTGTAAGTTAGATATGACTATTCCCAATTTGCTGAATAGAGTACTAAAGTTTAAGAATTTAAATAAGCATCAGCATGGTGGGCCTGTGGGTAAAAGCGCCTGCCTGATGACCTGCATTTGAGCTTCAGAACCCATGTATATGAAAAGTGTCCCATCCAGCAGGACCTAGTTACTTCATGGGTCGAGGAGGACCGAGGCCTGAAAGAGAAATGGGTGGGGAAAGAAGAGGGAGACCAGGAAGAGCTCCTATCGAGGTCTTGTTCATTGAAGGCTGAAGGCCTGGTCTTATACACACAGTGAGAAGAGATAGGGAGGGTGTGAGGAGGAAGAACAAAGGCACACAGAAGGAGTGAAGGACAACTGGGTGCTGATTGCAGGCTTGAGACATCCTGTATGGGAGGACGCAGATTGTAGGCTTGTGACGTCTTGTGATTTTTCCCGGCATGCTGGAAGATGTCTTGTGAGCAATCTCAGGAAGTTAGCGCCTTGCTTAACAGCTCTAGGTGTTTATCTAAGATAAGGCTCTGCCAGCTCTCAGGATCAGCCTTGTAAAGGAGGGGGCAGTTTGGCTCTTTATGGTGGGAACCATTGAAGGCCTGGCTTCCCACAGAAAAGCAGAGCCACTCCCATAAAGTTTGCCCTCTGACCTTCCCCACCATATACCATGGCATGCACATTCCTTGTCCTCCCTTACTGTATACAATTTACTGATAAATATGATAAAAAGTGTATGTAAAGAGTGATCATTTTCTAGAATCAGAAAAGTAATTACTAGAATATCAATATCATCACTTGTTGAAAATCTGTACTCTTTAGGATGCAGTTATAATGTCTCAGAGGCTTATAAATGAGAGAGAGAGAGAGAGAGAGAGAGAGAGAGAGAGAGAACCAAACTCATAGCCACAACTGTTTGTCTTAATATTAAAAGAATGTAACGTCATTTGCAATAGAAGACAAAACATAGTCTTGAGTTATAATTTCTCATTACTTTATAACAACTCATAAAGTAGGACATAAAAAAGGTGTTTAATGAAAAAGTAGGTACAAAGCTTACACTGAGTTAGTCAAGATGATATTGCTGGGCGATTGCAATGTGATATTCTATTTGCCTCTTCAATGTTCAGCAGTAAAATAAAATATCTGTGAAAAAAGAAAAAAATAGCTTTTATCTGAATGGATAGACTGTTTGAATATTTATACTGTAAGATGTACCTGTGAAGCAGGCCTTTTAACGCTCAATGTAGCAGAAGCTCATATTAAGCCCATTTTACAGAAGAGGGAACCGAGGTACAGAATGATCATAACTTCTGAGTAATATTATGAAATTTTGTAAGGTTATAAAGCTATTGGTATGATTTGAAGGCTAAGTATGGGTTTAGAATGTAGGCTTGTGGTGACATCAGGGACACTCTGAATTTCAGATGTATATGACATGGCAGGTTGTATCTGTTTTGGTTTTGGTGATGACCCCAGTACCCACTCTCCAACAATAAATTATTATTTGGTTTGAATTAGTCCCCTTAAACCTTTGTGATAGGAGCTCATTCTCCCCTGCACAGAGATCCTATTCAAATTCTTTGAAAATTATCATCCAAATCTTGCAAATATTTTCTCTGAATGAGTGTTTAACAGCAAGAAATTAGAAAAATAGGTTTATTCATAAATACAAAGGAGTAATTTCTCTAAAATTTCTATGAGTCAAAATGATTTTACTTTCTTCATTGTTATTATCCCAAACTAAGAAAATACAAAAGAATTTTATTTATGTAAGAGTAGTTAGTCTTCCTATGGAGTTTTCCTATCCCCTTGATCCTTCCTTCTATTCATCTGTAAGAGTCTTCAAGCTCTATCCACTATTTGACTGTGGGTGTATGCATCTGTCGGAGTCAGCTGGTGGGTAGAGCCTCTCAGAGGACAGCGATGCTAGACTCCTGTCTGTAAGCATAATAGAGTATCATTAATAGTTTCAAGAGATTGGTGCTTGCAAACTAACCTGAACCCTTGGGGCTTTCAGAGACTGAAACACCAATCAGAGAACATACACAGGCTGGAACAAGACCTCTACAAACATATGTAGTAGATGTGCAGATGAATCTTCATGTGAGTCTCAAACAAATAGAGTGGGGGCTATCCTAAAAGCCTGTACACGAGATATGTTCTTCTAGTTGGGCCACCTTGTCTGGCCTCAGTGATAGAGGATGTGCCTAGCCTCAAAGAGATTTGATATGCCAGGTTTGGGGGATACCCATTGGAGGCTCCACCAGCTCATAGGATAAGGAAAAGGAGAGAAGAAAGACTGTGGGAAGGAGGTGCCTGGGGGTGGGTGCAGAGAACAGAGTGTAAAGTGAATAAGTAAAAATAAATAAATAAATAAATAAATAAATAAATAAATAAATACTCCAAAAAAGGATAGTCAATGATTTAAGGCTCGGGACATTAAATATTAATAGTTCACAAAATTTATTCCACTTCTGAGCAAGCATCTTTATTGATCATAAACATTACAATAAGATTTAAGGTATAAAAATGCATGTAGTCAGAGATATTGTGTACTTAGGGAGACATAAGTTATTGTCGACCTTTTCAGAAGTCATATGGCTTTGTATTAAATGGTACTGTGGAGATAAAATACTGTGGTGAAAAGTTTAATATCAGTGTTGTAGGAAGCACGCAACTAATAGAGATGACACTGGCTATGAAAGACTTTAAGGATAAAAGTGAAGATGAGAAGCAGTCATTGGGTTAGAGAAAACTTACTGTATTTTGTAAGGAATGTGAAGTTTTGAGGAAATATGGTTGTAGAGGGAAAGGGTTTTGTTATCACTTCAGCTTGCAAGAGGCTGTATGGTTACTGCTTTCTAACAGTGTTCTATGAGCTAACAGCCTTTGCATACAAAGTGTTATATATTTGGCAAGCTGATTCAGTTCTAGCTTTGTTGAAAAATCAACTACTCTTGGAGTTTATTGAACAGAAATTAAATTTTCTTTAGATGATTTTCAGAAGACAGAATAAACTAAATTTTGTGGCTTGTCATGATCTCTTTATTTCTTCTTTCTATTCAAGTGGTTTGCAGTGAGCTTAACTGTCATTCTCAGTATTAATAAACTACTCTAATTTACAGAGAAGAATTTAGTAATATTTGGATACATCTTTATCTAATAAAACAAGGCAGTTTAAGTGTTTCATTTTGTGCTTTACTCTGAACTTTCTCAGTAGAAAGAACCACATATTCAAGTCTATTTTCTTCTTCTTTCTACCCAACCCCAGGTCAGAAGTTCAGAGAATGGAGTGATTTCATTTGATTTTTCTTTATGATTCATGTTCAAATAGTTCTCCTATGGGCTCTGCTTTCTGCCTCACATCAGACAAAGTGCTGTAATGGGAACAAAAAGAGTTGAGAGAAAAACAAAAAATGAAGGCCCATTTCAGAAGCTGTCACAGAGTTTTACAGGTAAACACTTCTGTCAGTGTAAGCACTGGAGAAGGTCTTCAGTGATTTATTTGGAGTATTCTGTAGGGGCCTTATCATGACCTTGTTCCCCAACAAGCTTCACCAGCAATTCTTCAGATGCTCTCACATTCTTGTCAATTCCGTCACCTTTAGCAGTCTCCGATTGCATCATCCTATTGAGGGTTTCGCATTCAGAATCTGGAAACACTGCTCCAGTTGACAGGCATAAAAAGATCACACAGAAAAAGTGGGTCTTTACCATCTACAGCCAAGAGTGCTCCAGGGAGCCTTCTGCCCTTCAGTCTAATTTCAGTTCTATTTGAAAATCTTGGAACTCATGTCAGAGCCTCACAATAAGCTGCTGAGTCCTATTCAGGCTGGATGCACAGGTCTGGCATGTGTATTTGGGCTGCTCTGTTAAGTGTAAAATGACCATTTTCTTTCTGGGTAGTGGCCTTACTTCTTGGGCGTCTCATTTGGGCAGTGCCAGGAGATGATGCTACTCTTTGCTACTTAAGGGATTGTACAATATTTTCAAGGTACTGTCTAAACATCTCTGTGAGGATGGCAAAGAATTGCAATAGAGACTGCCTTTTGTTTCTGAGTAAGTTATGAAACAATTGATAAATCTAATGGGGCCATGAGGACAAGAGGTTTTCCAACTAAACCTTTGTAAATAACAGGACTAAGCCTGTGATTCTAGCTTGTTGTCAGTCCTAAGTGACTAAGGGCCTTTAACTGCTGACTTGGGCTCTTACACTGGTTGAATTACTTCTTAGGGAGGAACAAGGGGGCATCTGTCCAAAGAAACAAGGTAGAGAGGACCTCACCTCAGCATCTGAAGTTCAGAGAGAATGTCAAGGGAAGTACAGGGAGGCAGAAGCAGAAGGTCCTCTTGTAAAGAATGAAGGGACATTATTCCTCCCTCCCTCCCTCCCTCCCTCCCTCCCTCCCTCTTTCCCTTCCTTCTTTTTCTCTTTGGTATTTTTTTGTGAACCAGAGTTTTATTTGGGTTACTTAAAATAATATAGGTGAGGGGTTACTTACAGGAACAAAAATGATTCACCAGACTAGAGAGGGTCTTTCAAAATGACTCGGATGGTTTCTGCTTCTTTCAAGTAGCTGGCCTGGTCTGAGAGTGTTCTTTGTAATCTTTTTTTTTTTATCTGAGAGTGACTCTCATCTGTATGTCTTTATTGCTTGCTGGTACCAAAACACTTTTGGACATATTCTTTGCTCCTATGTAGATTGTAAACTTCTTTTTCAGTTCTTTTTCTTTGATTTAACTTTTTATTGCTTTGTTTGTTTGTAAATTTCACATCAGGTACCCCAATCCCTCTCATCTCCCAAACTTTTCGTACCTACCATCCATCCTTGCAGCCCCTGCCCTAAAGAATCTCATTGTAGAATTTGCAGTGTGTCATACTGTGTCCCACAGTACACCTTTTTGTTCACACTTTTTGTTTTGATTTTCCTTTGTGTCTGAGGTTTTTGTTTTTGTTTTTTATAGAATATTTTCTTTATTTACATTTCAAATGTTTCCCCCTTTCCAAGTCACCCCTTCAGAAACACCCTCTTCCATTCCCACTCCTCCTGCCTCTAAGAGGGTACTCCCCCACCGACCCACTCACTTGGGGCATAGAACACCTACAGGCTCAAGGGCCTCTTCTTTCACTAATGTCTAAATAGGCTATCCTCTGCCACATATGCAGCTGGAGCCATGTGTGCCTCCACGTGTACACTTTGGTTGGTGGTCCAGTCCCTGGTAGGTTTGAGGGTGGGGTGGGTGAGGGCTGACTGGCTGACAGTGTTGCTCTCTCCATGTGGTTGCAAACACCCTCAGCTCCTTCAGTCCCTTCTCTAACTCCTGCATCTGGGACCCCGTGCTTATTCTAATGGTTGGCTGTGAGCATCCACCTCTGTATTTGTCAGGCTCTGGGAGAACCTCTCAGGAAATAGTCATCTCAGGCTCCCATCAGCAAGCACTTCCCAGTATCCACAATGGCGTTCAGGTTTGGTTACTGTATATGGGATGGATCCCCAGGTGGGGCAGTCTCTGAATGGTTTTTTTCTTCAGTGTCTGCTCCAAACTTTGTCTCCATATTTCCTCCTGTGAGTATTTTACACCCCCTTCTAAGAAGCACTGAAACATCCACACTTTGTTCTTCCTTCTTCTTGGTCTTTATATGGTCAGTGAATTGAATCTTGGATATTCAGAACTTTTGGGCTAATATCTGCCACATACACTCCAGTACTGACATGCTTAGCAGGCCTGAAAAACCTGAAAGCAGTCCTGATCCAAAGAGTTTCAAAGGAAACCCATCCTCCTGGAACCTTGGCATTCCCATAGCCAGAAAGTTCCAGCTTTATCCCTGCATTTAGTCTGGCGTATAGGATCCATGCACTCATTCAGTGGGAATTTTTATATTAAGCATAAAATGAATCCTGACATAAGCTAAGACTTCCAGCGTTCCAATGCTCCTAGAGAATTCTTGATTTTCAGAGGGAACTCAGATAACTATCTTGAGACAGGGAAACTAATTACCATTACATAGGAAGAAGTCAAAGCAGCTTAGAGCTGGCCTACAGAATGTTTGCTAAGGACAATAGCTTTGATCTGCAGAATGTTTGCTAAGGGCATTTGCTTCAGGGAATAGATAGATTTCCCACTGAGAAAGGTATCTTAATTACAGCCAGGTAGAAATAGACTACTTTGCAGATTAAAAGCAAGTTGGTAAACTCCTCTTCTTTTAGAATCTACCTGGGCCTAGGAGATAAGAGGCCCACTAGTGCAGAACCCCCTGATGCTAGTTTTCACAAGGCTCAAAGGAAAGGCACAAATTGTGACTAGGGTGTGAAATCCTTAGCTGACCCTAGGCAGAGCTGTTTTATCTTTACTGTAAACATACCTGGTTCCTGTAAGTCCTTTTGAAGTCATTTCTTTGTTTTGTGTCAGGTAACTTCAATGTACTTGCCTACTGTGACATCCTACCCCTTTGTCTTCTGTATCATATAAGACTTGTGTTCACTTTGTGATATTACACTCAGATCCTACACACTCTCTCTCTCTTGTGGTCTGTTTGTCACCTACATTCGCCAAATCCCTGCCCACTTGACTCCAGAGAACTCGACACACGCAGACAAGGGACTTGAGAGGGTCTGCGGCAAATATCCACTTATCAGTGAGTACATACCGGATGATATTTTCAAGTTATATCAATTCACCTCTGGATTTAAGGAGTCACTGTTTTTAATAGCTGAGCAGTAGTCCATTGTGTAAATGTACCACATTTTCTGTATCCATTCCTCTGTTGAAGGAAATCTGAGTTCTTACCAGATTCTGGCAATTATAAATAAGGCTGCTATAAACATAGTGGAGCTGTGCCCTTACTACTTGTTGGCGCTTCTTCTGGATCTATGCCTAGGAGTGGTGTAGCTGCATTCTCAGGTAGCACTAAGTGCAATTTCCTGGGAACTGCCAGACTGATTTCCAGAGTGGTGTTACCAGATTGCAGTCCCACCAGAAACGGAGGAGTGTTCCTCTTTCTCCACAGCCTCTCCAGCATGTGCTGTCACCTCAGATTTGATCTTAGCCATTCTGACTGGTGTGCTCTGGAATTTCAGGGTTGTTTTGATTTTCATTTCCCTAAAGACTACATCAAGAAAGACCAACATGTGGATACTTCATTCCTCCCTATAATAGGGATTAAAATATACATGGAAGGAGGTGCAAAGACAAAGTTTGGAGCTAAAATGAAAGGATGGACCATCCAGAGAGTGACCCACCCTCGTGGTCCATCACATAATCAGCCACCAAATGCAGACACTACTGCATACGCCAGCAGGATATTGCTGAAAGGACCCTGATATAGCTGTCTCCTGTGAAGCTTTGACAGTCCCTGACAAATACAGAAGTGGATGCTCACAATCATCTATAGGGCAGAACACAGGGTCCCCAATGTAGGAGCTAGAGAGAGTATCCAAGAGCTGTAGGGGTCTGCAATCCTATAGATAGAACAACACTATGAACTAATCAGAATCCCCCAGAACTCATGTCTTTAGCTGCATATGTATTAGAAGATGGTCTAGTTGGCCATTATTGGGGAAGAAAGGCCCTTGGTCTAACAATGTTTATATGCCCCAGTACAGGGGAATGCCAGGGCCAAGTAGTGGGAGTGGGTGGGTAGGAGAGCAGGGCAGGGGGAGGGTATAGCGGACTTATGGGATGAGACTTGAAATGTAAATGAAGAAATTCTCAAATAAATAAATAAATAAATAAATAAATAAATAAATAAATAAATAAATTGATTGCTGTCCTTTTTCCACTGGATGGCTTTAGCTCCTTTGTCAAAGGTCAAGTGACCATAGGTGTGTGTGTTCATTTCTGGGTATTCAATTCTATTCCATTGATCTACCTCTGTGTCACTATACTAGAACCATGCAGTTTTCTATCACAATTGCTCTGTAGTATAACTTGAGGTCAGGGTTGGTGATTCTGCCAGAGGTTCTTTTATTGTTGAGAATAGTTTTTATTTTCTTAGATTTTTAAAATTATTCCAGATATATTTACAATTTGCCCTTTTTACCTCTGTGAAAAATTGTGTTGGAATTTTGATGGGGATTGCCTTGAATCTGTAGATTGATTTCCTCAAGATAGCCATTTTTACTATATTAATCCTGCCAATACATGGACATGGGAGATCTTTCCATCTTCTGAGGTCTTCTTTGATTTCTTTCTTCAGAAGCTTGAAGTTCTTATCATACAGACCTTTCACCTCTTTAGTTAGAGCTACGCCAAGGTATTTAATATTATTTGTGACTATTGTGAAGGGTGTTGTTTCGATAAATTCTTTTTCAGCCTATTTATCCCTTGGGTAGAGAATTGCCAGTGAATTGTTTGAGTTAATTTTATACCCAGCTATTTCACTTAAGTTGTTTATCAGGTTTAGGAGTTCCCCGGTGGCATTTCTAAAATTATATACTTTCTGCATTTACATTTCAAATGCTATCCCCAAAGCCACCAATTCCTCCCTTGCCCTGCTCCCCATCCCGCACAATCCCTCTTCTAGGCCTTGTCATTCCCTTTTACTGGGGCATATGTTCTTCCCAACACCAAGGGCATCTCCTCCCATCTATGGCTAACTAGGCTACCCACTGCTACTTATGTAACTAGATAGAGACAGAGCCCTAGGACCACACTTGTTAGTTCATATTTTTGCTCCTCCTATAGGGTTATAGACCCCTTTAGCTCCTTGGGTACTTTCTCTAGCTCCTTCATTAGGGGCCCTATGTTCCATCCAATAGATGACTGTGAGCATCCACTTCTGTATTTGCCAGGCACTGTCATAGCCTCAAAAGAGAGAGCTATGTCAGGGTTCTGTCAGCAAAATCTTTCTGGCATATGCAACAGTGTCTGGGTTTGGTGGTTGTATATCCAATGGATCCCCTGGTGAGGAAGTCTCTGGATGGTCCTTCCTTCTGTCTCAGTTCAGAACTTTGTCTCTGTAATGCCTTTGACGGGTATTTTTTTTTCTTTTTTTTCTTCCATTTTTTATTAGATATTTTCTTAATTTACATTTCAAATGCTATTCCGAAAGTCCCTTCCCCCCTCCCCCATCCCTGCTCCCCTGTCCACCCACTCCCACTTCTTGGCTCTGGCATTCCCCTGTATTGGGGCATATAAAGATTGCAGTATCAAGGGGCCTCTCTTTTCAATGATGTCCGACTAGGCCATTTTCTGCTACATATGGAGCTAGAGACACGAGTTCTGGGGGTTCTGGTTAGTTCATATTGTTGATCCTCTTCTAGGGTTGCAGACCCCTACAGCTCCTGGGGTTCTATCTCTAGCTTCTCCATTGTGGACCCTGTGTTCCCTCTTATAGATGATTATGAGCATCCACTTCTGTACGAGACTGCTCTATCCAGGTCCCTTAAGTAGGCACTAGATGTCCTATGCCATAGTGTCTGAGTTTAATGACTGATTATGGGATGGATCCCCCGTGGTGGGGTAGTCTCTGTATGGTCCATCCTTTCACCTTAGCTCTAAACTTTGTCTCTGTAACTCCTTTCATGGGTATATTGTTTCCTCTTCACAGGAGGAATGAAGTATCCACGAGCTGGTCTTCCTTCTTGATGTTCTTGTGTTTTGCAAATTGTATCTTGGATATTCTTAGTTTCTGGGCTAATATCCATTTATCAGTGAGTGCATACCCAATGACTTCTTTTGTGATTGGGTTACCTCACTAAGGATTATATCCTCCAGATACATCCATTTGCCCAAGAATTTCATAAATTAATTTTTTTAAATAGCAGAATAGTACTCCATTGTGTAGATGTACCACATTTTCTGTATCTATTCCTCTGTTGAGGGACATCTGGGTTCTTTCCAGCTTCTGGCTATTATAAATAAGGCTGCTATGAACATAGTGGAGCATGTGTCCTTTTTACCAGTTGGAACATCTTCTGGGTATATGCCCAGGAGAGGTATTGCTGGATCCTCTGGTAGTATTATGTCCAATTTTCTGAGATAATGCCAGACTGACTTCCAGAGTGGTTGTACAAGCTTGCAATCCCACCAGCAATGGAGGAGTGTTCCTCTTTCTCCACATCCTTGCCAGCATCTGTTGTCCCCTGAATTTTTGATCTTAGCCATTCTGATTGGTGTGAGGTGGAATCTCCCGGTTGTTTTGATTTGCATTTCCCTGATGATTAAGGATGTTGAACATTTTTTCAGATGTTTCTCAGACATTCTGAATTCCTCAGTTGAGAATTCTTTGTTTAGCTCTGTACCCTATTTTTTAATGGGGTTATTTGTTTTTCTGGAGTCCAGTTTCTTTAGCTCTTTGTAGATGTTGGATATTAATCCCCTATCAGATTTAGGATTGGTAAAAATACTTTCCCAATCTGTTGGTGGCCTTTTTGTCTTACTGACTGTGTCTTTTGCCTTACAGAAGCTTTGTAATTTCATACGGTCCCATTTGTCAATTCTTGATCTGACCACACAGGCCATTGCTGTTCTGTTTAGGAATCTTTCCCCTGTGCCCATATCTTCGAGGGTTTTCCCAACTTTCTCCTCTATAAATTTCAGTGTCTCTGGTTTTATGTGGAGGTCTTTGATCCACTTACACTTAAGCTTTGTACAAGGCGATAAGAATGGGTCAATTCGAATTCTTCTACATGATAACTGCCAGTTGTGCCAGCACCATTTGTTGAAAATACTGTCCTTTTTCCACTGGATGGTTTTAGCTCCCTTGTCAAAGATCAAGTGACCATAGGTGTGTGGGTTCATTTCTGTTCAGGAGGAATTTTTTTTCTTGTTTAGTCTATTTAGAGTTCTCTAGGCTTCTTTTATGTTCATAGGCATCTCTTTCTTTAGGTTAGGGAAGTTTTCTTCTATAATTTACTGACCATTTAAGTTGATAATCTTCATTCTCATCTATCCTTAGGCTTTGTCTTCTCATTGTGTTCTGGATTTCCTGGATATTTTGAGTTAGGCTCTTTTTGCATTTTGCATTTTCTTTGATAGTTGTGTCCATGTTTTCTGTGGAATCTGTTGGCTCCTTCATTTTACTGTCAAACTCATGGTTCTAGTTTTTTAACAGTATCTTTCTGATTTCTCAGGACAGTTGGGCTGCACGAGAAGAATTCTGATACTTCATAGAGGTTGTACAAATTCCAAACATATAACTTACACAGGAAAGAAAGACCATTAAAAAAAAACATGTTTAACATCATTTTCTATTCTATTACTAAAAGGAAAAAGGGTGATACCACACACACACAGGGGTAGGCTCAAAACTATATTATCTCTATTACTACAATTTACTTTTACAGAGCTTTCAAAGATATAACACACTAGCATCAGCACTAAGAGGTACTGGAAGGGGGAGTGCTTTCACAATCCCCCATAATTCCTGCTCTTCCCCTATTTTCATATTTATCTGTACAAATAGCTTAATTCTAGACATTCAAAAAAACCCATTAAAAATGGGTTACAGAGCTAAACAAAGAATTATCAATTGAGGAACACTGAAGAGCTGAGAAGAACTGGAAAAAAAATGTTCAACATCCTTTATCATCAGGGAAATGCAAATAAAAACAACCCCGAGTTTCCACCTCACAGCAGTCAGAATGGCTAGGGTCAAAAATTGAGGTGACAGCAGATGCTGGTGAGTAAGTGGAGAAAGAGGAACACTTCTCCATAGCTGTTGGTATTGCAAGCTGGTACAACCACTCTGGAAATCAGTTTGGCAGTTCCTCAGAAAATTGGATATAGTACTACTGGTAGATTCAGCAATACTTCTCCTGGACATATACCCAGAAGATGTTCCGACTTGTAATAAGGACACATGCTCCACTATGTTCATATCAGCCCTATTTATAATAGCCAGAACCTTGAAAGAAGGCAGGTGTCCCTCAACAGAGTAATGGATACAGAAAATGTGGTACATTTACACAATGGAGTACTTCTCAGTTATTAAAAACAATGAATTTATGAAATTCTTGAGCAAATGGATATATCTGGAGGATATCATTCTGAATGAGGTAACCCAATCACAAAGGAAGTCACTTGATATGCACTCACTGATAAGTTGTTATTAGCCCAGAAACCTAGAATACCCAAGATACAACTTCCAAAACACAAGAAAATCAAGAAGGAAGACTAATGTGTGTCTACATCATTCTTCCCTAGAATAGGGAATAAAATATCCATGGAAAGAGTTACAGAGACAAAGTTTGGAGCTAACATGAAAGGATGGACCATCCAGAGACTGCCCTACCCAGGGGTCCATCCCTTAATCAGCCACCAAAAGCAGACACTACTGTGTAAGCCAGCAAGATTTTGCTGAAAGGACCCTGATATAGCTGTCTCCTGTGACACTTTGCTAGTGCCTGGAAAAAGCAGAAGTGGATGCTTACAGTCATCTATAGGATGGAACACAGGGTTTCCAATGTAGGAGCTAGAGAAAGTACTTAAGACCTGATTGGGTCTGCAATCCTATAGGTGGAACAACAATATGAATTAATCAGTAACCTCAATGCTCCTGTCTCTAGCTGCATAAGTAGCAGAAGATGGCCTAGTCAGCCATCATTGGGAAGAGAGGCCCCTTGATATAGCAAACTTTATATGCCTCAGTAGAGGAGAACACCAGGGCCAAGAAGTGGGAGTGAGTCGGTTGGGGAGCAGGGCAGGGGGAGGGTATAGGGGACCTGGGGTAGCATTTGTAATGTAACTGAAGAAAATATCTAATAAAAAATGATGTTTTTTCACATATCTACAATTATCTGATGTTTTAGTAAATGTACAAAAGCATATGCAGAAAAAACAGAAATCTCATTTTTTAAGCTGTATATCTATATGTAAAAGAATGAAGCTTAATTTTTTTCACTTTTTATACAAATTAATTCCACATGGATCATAGACCTCAGTGAAACTTCAAGAAGAAATAAGAAATATTCTCTTCATAACATAGGTTTGATTAGAACTGTGTTGACCCAGAATATAAGAACAATAGTAATTTTTAAATGAAGAACCTAAGTATAGATGTGACAACTTTCCAAAATTCAAAATTAATTGTAGGATAAGTATTTATATTTTTATCATCTAATTCTATAATCTGTATCTTCCTCTTTTCTAAAATGGTGTTGCTACAGATATCTAAATGTTAATAGGAACAATAGGAGTAGATGATAAGAATGGAGAAGGTAAAAATAAATTACATTAAAAAGAACTTAGTATATTTTTTAACTTTGATATGCAATGAAGTTTTTAAAACTTGCTGGTTTAAAAATATGAATTAGAAAGTGTAACAACAGTAGTTTGCTGAAATGCTAAAATTTAAATATCATTTAAAAGTCTCTCTCTCTTTGTGTGTGTGTGTGTGTGTGTGTGTGTGTGTGTGTGTGCATGTGTGTATAAGTCAGAAGATAACCTCTAGCGTCTATCCTCACATCCTATCTTATTTGAGACAAGGTCTCTTATTGTTCATTGCTGTGTATGCCAGGTTTACAAACTAATAAAGGATTATCCTGTGTCTGCATTTCATCTAACTGTAGGAACACTGGGAATACAGGTGTTCACACTATAACATTCAGCCTTATGTGGATTTGGAATATCCCTTCATGGGTCCTCAAACTTGTATATCAAGAGGTTAACCTGACATTCGGACCACTGGGCAGAAATCACATCATCTCAACACCCGAAGGGGGGCTTTGAGATGCTTTAATTAAACAGTGGGATTCCCCTTGTCCTCACCAGTTCTAAGTAGGTTGCTAGGCGCCAGCAGAAAATGTGGTTGGGGATAGGGGTAGAGGGCGTTGGGGGAAAGGGGATGGGGAGCAGAGCAGAGGAAAACCTGACCCCGGGGGGGGGGGGGCTGCCTTCTGGATGGCAGGGAGAGGAGAACATACCCAGAGCTGCTTGACAGGGACAGGGCATAGGTGAAGGGGGCTCAAGCTGGCAGCTGCCCGCCTCCCTGGGTGCCTCCCTCAATGCCCGCCATAGCTGGGGCAGTCCAAGGTAAGGGCCTGGCTTTCTACTAGAGTCGCCACCGCCCCCCCCTCCCCCACTGGGGGCCCTCTGGAGGGATCCTTCCCTGGAGAGAGTCTTCCCTCCTCTTCACACTCTAGCTCTACTGACCCAGCCCTTAAAGCCATTCCTTATCCTGAAGTTATGAAGTTAAGGATTTAGCTTGCTGATAAAGCTGTCTCCTGAGAGGCTCTGCCAGTGCCTTATAAATACAGAAGTGAATGCTCACAGCCATCCATTGGACTGAGGACAGGGTCCCCAATGAAAGAGCTAGAGAATATACCCAAGGATTTGAAGAGGTTTGCAGACCCATAGGAGGAATAACTATATGAACTAACCAGTACCCCCAGAGCTCCCTGGGACTAAACTACCAACCAAAGAAAACACATGGTGGGACTTTTGTCTCTAGCTACATATGTAGCAGAGGATGGACTAGATGGTCATCAATGGGAGGAGAGACCCTTGGTCCTGTGAAGGTTCTATGCCCCAGTATAGGGGAATGCCAGGGCCAGGAAACAGGAGTGGGTGGGTTGAGGATCAGTGAGAGGGGGTGGGGATTGGCGATTTTCAGAGGGGAAACCAGAAAAGGGGATAACATTTGAAATGTAAATAATGAAAATACCTATTAACAACAACAACAACAACAACAAAAAGAGGTTAACCTGCTGAGTCATCATTCCATCCCCAAATGATTTTCTTTTGGATGGGTGGCATGTCCTGTCATTTCATTCATTCATTGCCCATGACCATTTCCTTGATGTAAAGACAGTCTCCTTATAATTCAGAGAGGGAACATGTGATTCAGTCGCTGTCTGAGTTTTGCTCTAATTCTTCTTGAATCCTGGTCATTAATCACAATTCTTTCTGTTACTCGAATAAGCCTACTGGTCTCAGCCATTCCTATCTGAGCAAAGACATCTCCTATGTATGGCTCAATATACACAGAAAGATTGACACACTGGAAAGACTCATATTTCACAGGCTCGTCTCTACATGGTCACCTTCATTTTTAGTTAGTGTAGGATGCCTTATTTATTTTGACATAAGCTCATGGCTTTAAAGAACAGTAAGAATGGGTAAGACCCAGTGTATATGCATATTTGAAGCCCAGGTGCTATCCTATATGCTGTTATACATTAACTCAGCAAAGCACATAATCACAGACCACAGAATAAGCCTCTTACAAAAGTGCTAGGAGTAATGGAGAGTGGAGCCCCATGGACTTACAAGTCTTGGCATAGTCTTACGATCTGAGTAGAGTTCTGATGAATCTCTTTATGAATGGCTTGAAACAGAATAATAAAACAAGCTACTTCATTTAGTTTGCTTGCCTTTTTCTTTTTTCCTGCCCATTTATTTAAGGCCCAGAGTCTGATATTTTCAATTCTTGCTTATGGCTCTGTTTATGCATGGCTTTTATTCTCACACAACTGATGCTGTTTTACTTTAAAGAGTCTCTGCTTTTCTTTTAACTTTACCTCATGTGTAGTGCAGAATTATGTCTTCAGACTCTGAGGTTTTATGATTTAGCCAGCCAGAGTAGTTAATGGTATCTTCTTGTCAGAGCTGTCAGTCACAGAGGGCACTTCATAGCTGCACATGTCTAAATCATGGCCTTTTGGTCAGATGGCAGTGTTCCACAGTTAACAAAAACCAGAGAGATCTTTTCAGAAGGAAAGGTCCAGACTTGTGCTGTTCCCCCATTCAACAATTTCAAAATTATACATTATAGAAAAATTTGAAATGTACCAAGATTTGAAGCTCTAAAAATGTATATCCAAAAGATGGACCCTAGAAAATCAAAGCCTTCATCTGTTACCTTCAGACTATGTGGACTTTTTTATAATTTTGCAGGATTTGGTTGTTCATGTCTAAAATCCCAGAATTTGGAAAGCTTAGGAAAAAGGATTACCTTGAATAGAGGCTAACCTGTGCTACACAGGAACAGTCTGTGTTATGTGAAAGAGAGGACGAGAATTTCTGTTTACCTCAGTTTACCATAGAGTGTTTACTACCATGTTTGTCATATCTGAAGCAGTGGCAAATACTGAGATCACTCGGATTTGCCAGTTATCTATGCTTATATTAGTTATCTTTCTCATTTCTGTGATGAAGTCTTGGGAAAGAAGCACTAAAGGGGTAGATTGGTCTGTTTTAGCTTGGAGTTTGAGCTGTACAGTCCATCAGTGAGGTGAAAAGGTGATGGAAGTTTGCTCCATGATGGCAGGAGTATGCAGCTGGATATTCTTATCACACATCTTGCTGTAATGGGAAGCAGACAAGGGACAAGAAATGACATGCTAACTTCAATGAGGCTCCATCTTTAAAGGTTCCATAACTATCATAAATGGTGGGAAAAGAGATTCTGTTTTAGTTAGAGCTTCAGTGTTGTGAAGAGACATCATGACCACAGCAACCCTTATAAAAGAAAACATTGAATTGGGTTGTCTGACAGCTTCAGAGGTTGAGTCTATTATCATCATGGCAGTGAGCATGACAGCATAAAGACAAACATAGTGCTGGAGAAGGAACTAAGAGTTCTACATCCTGATATGCAGGCAAACAGATTGCATGCTACACTGGACATAGATTGGTCATAGGAGACTTCAAAGGCTGACCTGACAGTGACATACTTCCTCCAATAAGGCCACACCTACTCCAACAAGGCCACACCACAAAATCTTGCCATTCCCTATGGCCAAGCATTCATACATGTAGGTCTATGAAGGCCACTCCACTCACACCAACACAGATAAAGACACCAGATTATGTCTTTCAAAACATAATAGTGCTAAACTGGGGAATTCAAGGCTGAATCCCTTATGAGAATTCTTTAATGTATATGTTTACATCATTCTCCCTGTAATTTATGTAGCATTACTAACATTCACTGATCCATTTAATTGTTTTTAATTTAATATGCAATGTCTCGTTTACATATTTTACTGCTAGTACTTCAACATGAATGATGTATTTGCCAAAGAAATGCAATATTGAAAAACATATTTAATCTTCTCCCTTTTCACTGTCATTGACACCTCCTGTGGTATGGAAGACAAAGTCAGCATTATCAATCTCTTAAATATGGTTGAAAGAACAGATGCAAACTATTAGAATAAAAGGCAGAATGGAGGGCTGTACATTTTTAAGATAACAATGAGTTTCTGGAAAGAAAACATTTGTCTTAATTTAATCAAAGGCAACCTGAGCAATTATATAAGAAAATGCATGAATATTCAAACACACACACACACACACACACACACGCACACACACACACACACACACACACACACACAAAACCTACATATTTTTAGTTATGTACATGTGCGAGTTTAGCTTGGTTCTAAGAATCTGTTGTTTGAAGATTAAACTGGGCTGGTGGAGAATTGTTTCACACTTTGCTTAGCCTCGCTTCTAGTATATTATGGAAACGATCTTCATTTGGATATGACACC
This sequence comes from Mus minutoides, assembly GCA_902729485.2. Classification (NCBI taxonomy): domain Eukaryota; kingdom Metazoa; phylum Chordata; class Mammalia; order Rodentia; family Muridae; genus Mus; species Mus minutoides. The sequence continues at coordinate 60,544 of LR750881.1, read as the reverse complement.
GTGAAGTAGAAGGTATTGTACCTCATCACAATCAAATTAGTATCAGATCATTTATTGCTGATGCTCTTATTTTTTCTGCCACCATCAATCAAGTTTCCCTGATGCTTGCTCATGCCTTAACAATTTACATTTCATAGTTGTGGTTTTATGACTGTAAAATACAACCCCCAAAGCCTAGATTTTGAAGCTAAGTGAGAGATGAACAATCACTTAGATCTGTGCAAGGGCTATATTATTTTGTGAGAGAAAATCATGCATGCATGCAGCTTTGAAGCATGAAGAAGACAAAAGAAATGTACTCTCGGGAGTGTGGCTTTAAGTTAGGCAGGCACTATAAATATAATGATATCTGCTAAACTAGGCACAAATTTTAAAAATGGTGAATAAGACAGGATTGTTGTGGGAAATATTAGATTGAGGAACTTGGCCTCTCCTTTATTGCTGTATAACTCCCCCTGAAAACTTCCAGGAAACCTGAAACAGATGATCTTTCTTCTCTGTGGTCTAACAGTCTTGCTGGTGTGTTAATAGAGCACAATGTGGCTCATAGATGTGTCTTAGTTTGCTCTTCTGTTGCTGTGATGAAACAACATGACAAAAAGCAATTTGTGAAGAAAAGATTTATTTCTCCTTACAGCTTTCAGGTCATACTCTATCAGTTCAGGCAGGAACTGAAGTAGAGACCACAGTGGAGTACTGCTTAATGGGTTGCTCAACCTGCCTTCTCATATAAACCAGGGCCACCTGCCAAGGGATGTACCTACCCACAGAGAGCTGCTCTCCTACAGTAATCATGAATCATAAAAATGCCCCCATAGATTTGCCTGAAGGCAATCTGAGGGAGTCATTGTCTCAATTGAGAATCTTCTTTCCAAATAAGTCTAGCTGTATTGTAAGGTCCACAGAAAGGACCTGTGCTCCAAACACGGGTCGTTCGCGCACCCCAAGAATCACAAGAGACCCTCTTGATGCAACATGCAAAAGGCATATTTAATCAGAGCTCCAGGACGACACATATCTCACGCAGGAGACAGGAGTCGACCATGAGGCCCAAAACCTAGAGGTTCATATAGGGGAAAGGTCGGGGGAGGGGGGGGGATGGGAGAAAGATGGCGTGATCATGCTGGATTGGTAGATTCAAACATCAGTAAGTTATTCATCAAAAAGCAGCATGTGCAGGTCAGGATGTTTGCTAGTGAGGCAATAAAACTTCTGATTAATCTCAAAGCTAACAGCAAACAAGCGGGAAGAGAGAGACCAGGAAGCTCCAGCTTGTCGGTACAGACCAGGTGACCCTCACTCTGCCTGTTTGTCCTTGCATTCCTTTCTTATCTTTCAGTTCCTGGAGCAGCTTGGCAGCTCTAGTGCCGGTGTATCTAGGCCTGTCCTGGCTCAGACCTTTGTTATCCCAAAAGTCCCCTATACCCTCCCCCATCCCCCATCCTGCTCCCCTACCCACCCACTCCTACATCTTGTCACTTTTTTCCCAATGTGTCTAAAATATAGTTTCAATACAAGTTTAAATAGTCTGCAAGATGAAATAAACCCTTTTATTCCCTGGGCTTGTTTTATTCAAAGTTTTATTACAGAAGTCTCTGCTCATAAGGAAAGACATTGATGTTTGAAGTAAAAATATTTCTTAGAAAGAAGAACACTCATGAGTAAACTCACTCCACACCAAACCAAACCCAACTCAGGTGTTAGAATGAAAATATTAAAATAGTTACTAGATCATGAGACACTTATTGTGACATGATATTATAAAGATAAAAATTTACACAATAAAAAAATACAAGAGTGGTAATAATGGTAGCAGACATGTTATAAATAAAAATGTTACTAAGCATAAGATTAGAAGTCACCCAAAGTAAAATCTAAAGCAAAGGTGAATGTTTCACAGCACTATAGGAAAGAGCATTAGTGAAAGGTATGGTGATTTTGAATGGCTAGATATATAATGCTGGATTACTAGAAGGAAAGAATAGCTAGGGCATCAGTAAAGTATTTTCAGAAATAATTGGTCCTGTTTTGTAAACCCAAGCTCAATTTTGCTTTCTATTAAATTTTATGAAAATTTTAAAATGTGCTTTTTGAAACTATTTAATGAGTTATATTTGATTGGTCACTGGCAGAGGTCTATATACCGTTCATTTAAAAATAAAACTAATCACTTACTAATATATTATGAAATATATTATTATATATATTATTTCATAATAATATGCATTATTTCATAATATTGCTTTTTTTCATTTTTTTTGAGACAGGGTTTCTCTGTATAGCCCTGGCTGTCCTGGAATTCACTTTGTAGACCAGGCTGGCCTCAAACTCAGAAATCCACCTGCCTCTGCCTCCAGAGTGCTGGGATTAAAGGCGTGTGCCACCATGCCCGGCATAATATTGCTTTCTTATTTTCTGTTTTGTGTGGCTGATTTTCTCTGTGGGCTAATGGATGTGGTTATGTATTCTGTATGTAGGATTCTATTATCAATGGTAGTTCTGGCTTCTTGGTGATGGACTCTTTCAGTTTGTGCTTATCCTGGCTAGTTTTTCTTTCTCTTTCAGTTTTGATAGTGTTGTTATCTGTTGTACTCTGACTTGGCAATCATTGTTACTCAAAGATTGAAATACATCATATCAAGAATTTCTGAAGTGGAGGATTTCTGTTGAGAAATATAAGGTGCAATTTGATGAGTATTATATATATATATATATATATATATATATATATATATATATATATATTCAGCTATTAAGAACAAGGACCTTATGAGTTTTGCAGGCAAATGGATGGAACTTGAAAATGTCATCCTGAGTGAGGTAACACAGACCCAAAAGGACATGCATGGTAAGCACTCACTAATAAGTGGATATTAGCTAAAAATTGTACAGAATACCCAGAATACCATACATCGAACTCAAAAAAGTTAACAAGCTGAAGAACCCAATGAAGATGCTTCAATCCCACTTGGGAGGGAGAAGAAAGCATTCACAGGAAGAGGGAGAAAGGAAGGGACCAGGGTGAGAGAGGGAACAGGGAGGGGATCAGGTATTAGGTTGGGGAAAATACTGAAGACCTAAGGCCTAACAGAAAAAGGGAAACAGGAAACCTCAGGAGTTAGGAGCTAGGGGGACCCTCCAGAATGTACCAGGGACTTGGGAGGTAAGAGACTCTCAGGAATCAAAGCAAGGGTCTTTAGATGTAATGTCCTACAGCAGGGAGAGGGAACTTGTAGAGACCACCTCCAGCAGAAAGACAGGGCATCAAGTGAGGGATTGTGTTGTCATCCCACAGTCAAAACTGTGACCCATAATTGCTCCTGTCTCAAAGAACTAAAATGAAAAAATGGAGAAGATCCTGAGGAAAAGAGACGGGCCCAAAGTGGGATACAGCTCAAGGGGTGCCTCAGTGACTGATGCTATTACTGAGAATATAGTGTGGTCACAAAAAAAGGGGCCTATCATGACTGCTCTCTGAAAGACCCAACAAGCAGCTGAAAAAGTCAGATGCAGATATTTACAGAAACCAATGGACAGAAGCTGTAGGTCCTTGTGGTTGAATTAGGGAAAAGCTAGATGAAGCTGTGGAAGAGGGTAAACCTGTAGGAGGACCAGCATCCTCAATTAACCAGGACACCCAAGAGCTCTCATACATTGGACCACCAACCAGGCAGCACACACCAGCTGATATGACGCCCCTAACACATATACAGCAGAGGACTGCTGGTCTGGGTTTAGTCAGAGAAAATGCACCAAACCCTCAAGAGAGAGGAGGCCCCAGGGAGTGTGGAGGTCTGTTGGGGGGGTTACAACGGGGTTTGGGGGGGTATGGGATGTAGAACAGTCAGAGGATGGACCAGGAGGGAGATAAAATCTGGTTTGTTATAAAAAAAAGATTAAATAAATTAAAAAGAAAAACTGATCACAACAGTAAAAACAAAACAAAACATAAACGAAAACATGGTCCATGGTAATTCTGGCATGGTTTAAATTTGTGGACCACTGCCCTAGGTTACTGTGCATCTTTGAGTTAGCAGTATTGAGTCTGATGCTAATCTTGTCCTTCATTCAAGTGTTTCCAGGAGACTTATCAGCACCTGAATTCATAGGAAATCAGTGTAGTAGTAAAGTTTGATTGATCCTTAAATTTATTAAAGGGGTCTGGAGTAACTGGATGATGAGTGATGGCTGGTGCCTGGGTTTATGTACCCGACTCTAGTCCCTTGTGAAGGGGAAATCTGCCTCAGTCATTGCTTGCTTGTGCTCACAATCTCTAATTTCTAGAAAGTTTTTCAAATGAAGTAAAAGTTATTTCTAATGGGTATCTTCCCAAAACTTTCTCAAATTTCACATTACTGGAAGTGACTTAGAGATATCTTCTTAGTTTATAAAGCCATGCAAGTGATGCTAGGAAGAAAATGTCACCAGAAAACTTGCTAAGGTCTGCTGGTAAACTTTGTATCATTCCCTTGAGTATGCTGCTTCCCTTGGTGTCAGTAACCTGGAGCCCAAGTTACTACTCAGTCTTCTGGTTTAGCCAAACATCTTCCCCACTCCAGTATGCATTGTTTAGTCTCATATACAATTCATCCATATCTGTTCAGTGTTAAAGTCTGCATTTTACCTTCTGTACATATTTGGAGTTCAATGCATATAGTACTGAAATTTCTGGCATAACTGAAGCCATTTCTCAACATCACTTCTGGTGCCTTTTTTATTATAGCAGGGGCTGATTGTTATTGAACAAATGGTTTCTAATACAGGGGACTTAGACAATGGGATGCAAAACACACACACGCAAACACACACACAAATATGCATTTTATGTCAAAACACATTACAAGATGCTATGTTAGAAAATGGCAAGGAAGAAACCTAACATTTATCTCTCTATTTCTCTCTTTTTTGTTGGATCATTTTTTGGTTTAGGTATCAGAGTAATTGTGGCTTCACAGAATGAATAAGGTTTCATCTGTTTCTATTTTATGGAATAGTTTGAGGAATGTTGATATTAGGTCTTTTTTAATTTTGCATTAAAACAGTCTGACCCTGGGCTTTTTTTTTTTTTTTTTTTTTTTTTTTTTTTTGTTTTTTTTTTTTTTTTTTTTTTTTTTTTTTTTTTTTTTTTTTTTTTTTTTTTTTTTTTTTTTTTTTTTTTTTTTTTTTTTTTTTTTTTTTTTTTTTTTTTTTTTTTTTTTTTTTTTTTTTTTTTTTTTTTTTTTTTTTTTTTTTTTTTTTTTTTTTTTTACTACTT